>JAGGNH010000083.1:0-240805 GCA_026586065.1 Dioscorea zingiberensis | reverse complement strand
CTCCACTTTTAACATTCTAGGGTTTTCCAACATTGTAGATCAGAATCAAAGTTCATTTTTCTTTATTCTCTCTCTCTAATGGGATAGTCCTCACTCGTTAAAAGCTGAGAATCACTCCACTTGTAACTTTTTGTAGGATTATTCCACGTGCTAGATAAAAATAAAAAAAAAGGTGCTTTCATAGATAGCCGCCTAAAAAAACCTCTAAACCTTAAAAAAAAAAAAAAAAAAAATCTAAATTCCTTCTTTAGATTATTTAGATTACGTAAGTGTTGGTCCTAAAAAACAGCACCAAATCTCCCTTTTGGACATTCGGGAGAGTGTTTATTTCTATTATTTAAGACATGTATGCTTCGACTTTAGCCCATAAAACAGATTAAATTATAAATAATTTCCCCTTTCTTTTATTTGGGGAAAAAGTTTGATATTCAAAATATTAATTTATGGTAAAGCCAAATAAATATGATTTATTTTTTTTAAAAATATATATTTATGACATGGAGACACGAGACGCCTCTTCAGGGGTAAATGAGTGACTAAGTATGGAAGTGACTTACTTTCACCTCTACAATTATTCTTTTAGACGTAAGTTCCACTTTAACCATTTCCATCAAGTCGGTGACTTAGCACAAAATTAATTAGACTCACTTCAACCGAATTTAGACTGAAGTGGTCGAAGTGACCTTGATATAAAAGGTTATTTTAACCCCACTTCAATCCCAACTCACTTCAATTCCACTCCAGCCCTACTTTCACAAAAAAAGAACATCCGAAGTGAAAAAATAAACATCTCTAACAGTCACCATTTACACTCAAAAAAATATCATGATCTAATTTTACGGTTATTTCAGTCATTTCAGGGAACCAACACTTTCAATTCACTTCTTTGAAGTGTCACTTTGAGACAAGTGAAAGTTTTTCTATCCTACAAATAAAACTTATATAATATTTTCCTATTTTTAGTTTAAAAAAACCCACTATTTTTTTTTATAGTTATATGAAAGTGTAAAAGAGAAAAACTGGAAGATTTTGTTTCCGGTACTTAGGAAGAGACTAATTAAATCCTAAAATGGAAAAAATTTAAGAGTCATTGACTTACTATAAATTCACAGTGACAAAGAATAAAATGATGGTGACATCTTGTGTGCACCTAATATTTTCCCTATTAATTAATTATTTAATTGAATTATATATTCACTCCTTCCAAAGTCCAAACAACACTGACCAAGTCTAAACAAGTTAAAAATTCAATAAAAATTATTATAACAATAGAAAGTAATATAAGATGTGGGTTAATATTAACCTTATTTTTTCATTTATATATATATAATTTTCAAATTATTGTCCTTAAAAGTATAAAACGCGAATAGGAATTCGATCTGGGTTAGCGGATTTCGGAGCTGCGTTAGTATCCACAAAACCCGAATCCATGCCAAGCAAACTTTATATAACACACCCTGCTTCCTTTTCTTCTTTTCTCCACTCCTTTTAACATCCGGAGCGAGAGAGAGACGAAAAGAAATGGGCAAGTGGGAGCAAGCTTCCGGCGCCGTCCTACTAGATTCCAGCGAGGTTCTAGGGCGTCTCCCTGATCGGACGCCATCGAAGTCCTTATTGTTCTCTTTAGGATCAATTCGTAGGATGGGTTTGTCTCTGGATCTACCTGATGAACTCCACCCGGATGTGATTTGGTGTACCAGTTTTTCTTCGCCACAAGATCTTTCGTCAGATTTTCTTTAATTAGTTCTCGAGGTTCCAAGAAATCAACTGGATCTTGAGGTTTTAGATAGAAAAGCAAGCTATTATATAAAATGGATTCCGGCCGTCTCTGTCTTTCTTGATCCATCGCGCTGTGGTGGCGTTCTGGTTCTTGGCTTCTAGAGGGGATCCAGTTCTTCGAGGCTTTTTTTTTGGTTTTTAAAAATTTGTGTATTCCGATCTTGGACATGATTGGGTATTAGTGGTGTTGGATCGGTGGCCTTTTTGTATTGGAATGGTGGTTTTGATGGCGGTCAGAGAGTGGGAAGAAACGAGCTCGATCGTTTTTCATGTCTTCGGAGGAGGTGGAGGAGGAGTATGTTATTACGATGAGCTTTTGCCAGAGAAGAAGCACCTCGCCTCACCCCTCGAGCAGGTGATCCCTTTGATTTCTCCGTGGAAAAATTGACGATTGTGAAGTTGATATTTCCATTTGTTAAAAATTATATGATTTGGGGATTGAATTTTGACTGTTAACTTTGTATTACATAATTTAGGACTTGATATTTGATAATCAAGAGTTAGATCGCAGGGAGGACATGGTCAAATACGAGGGTTATTATGTGAATTTGGTAGGAGTTGACTTTTGGTTTGCTGTTGAAATCATGCCATGGCCACCTTTATTTATACCCAAACCTTGTTACCTGTTGCTATCAACCTTTTAATACCCTCATGATTTCTTTTTTATACCTTTGAATTTATGATGAATGGTCATATTATTTGTGGTCATTTAGGTAATAGATTGAAAAAATAAATAAAATGTAGATAACCCCTAATTGGGAACTGGGTCAAGCCATAGGTAAGACTGCTATCATGCTGTAACCCTTTATTTAATCCAAGTTTTTAGTCAAATATCCATATGTTTTCCTTTATAATGTGTTTGAGTGTTAGCGTGAAGGTCTTCTTTGATGGTTACAGGTAATTCTTGTGATATATATTGACTAATATTCAAAATACTTGTGATATTTGAACGATGCTGGTTATGTTTGTTTTCTGATTTATTTTGGTCAACTCTAAAATGGGTAAGTTTTGAGATTGAGTGATAATGGAAGAAAGGGACTGAAGAAGAAAAAGTGGAAAATGAATTAAAAGGGAAAAAGAAGGTAAAAATTTTATCCACTTCTTTGCCTTTCACATCTGCTAATCCATCTTTTTTATTTTATTTCTTCACTCAACCACCAATTACTGGGAAAAAAACATTTCCTCCCTCTTGGTTTTTGTCCTTTTCCTCTATTTCAAGCCAAGCATACCCTTAAACAAGTTCTAACTGGCACAAGATTTTTGTTCCGTATTTTTTCATCACCACAATTGTTATTCCATTTATTTTTTAAATTTATTTCTTGATTCTAGAAAATATATGGGTGATTATTTCTAACCACTCTGTCAAGCTATATTAAATAAATGCCTCATATATCATACATCTCAAGTTGTATTAATTCGCCTATTAGTGATGTGTCATGGCTTTTCTGGCAGAAGATGGGATCTCAACTCCTGTCAACCAGTGCGAAGATTCTTCTGCCAAACCCTTTTTGCTCAGCTTAGGACTTAACTGGATTTGAAATGGACTTCTTTATACCAACCAAACTGAAGAATCGATTTGAGACCACTAATTTCCCTTCTGGAGTGGGAAACTGTTGGATCTGTATTTTCATATTCCAAATTAGTGCTATTCACTAAGTGACAACTTCTACTTTTATGGTTTATATTTTTTCATGTGACATGGGATAGTTCTGAAGGCACTACCAAAAAGCCAAAACCAAAAAAGGTATGATATTTTCAAGTCCTTGGTATTGGAGTAGAAAGAAGCCATTAGCAAGTTTTTGTTGGGTGGTGCTTTGATGTAAGATTTTGGAAGAAAAAGGGGAAGTGGCAAGAAGAAAGAGACAGATTATTAGTAAATGGGAGGTGCAGCATGAGTCGGACTGCAATATAATAAGGAATGGCAATAAGAAGAAAAAGAAGGTAGAAGGGTAGACAAATTAGAGGTGTGTGGCTGAGAGTTACTTGTGGCTGGGATTATTTAAATCAAAATGATTGGAATTGACTAATGTGACCACCTTTATCATAACATCAGGTTTAGGATCGTGTACTTAGTTCATATTTCTAATATGTTATAACATGCAAGTAGTAACCTATAGGAGCAGTATGATGAATGCTATGATGTGAAAATACATCCAATCCTTAGGAATATCCCCTAACTTCTTTTTCCATTTTATCCGAAAGTCATAATGGTTCCATCTTTTTTTTTTCCTCTATTATATAGTTCTGTCAATTATTTTTTATCATATTTATCCACAAGTTTTGGTGTGTGCATTAACTATGACTGCCTTAAGTGTGTATGGATCTGTTTAGGGTTTAGCTTTCATGCTTGGTGCATGTTGTAAATTTTAACTTCTTTAGTAAATATATCATGTCATGAAGTGTTGGCTTTTAAGCATTAATTAGAGATGACACTGGGATTTCTTTTATGATTCTGGTAAGTTTATTTGTAATATACAATAGATATTGCCTAATGGTCAAAAATTGGGTGATCTTTGCTACATAATCTTTGGCAAACCACCATGAAAAATACTATATTTGCTTTTACCGTAATGAACACAATCAATTAAGATGTTTGTACCAAAGTGGATTGGTAATTTACCCATCAAGATTTTAATATTATTGTTAAGATAGTGATTTTCTCTGTGTAATAAAACCATTAGCTAGTTAATCTTGTACTACTGATTTTTATTTTGTGAAAAGGTGGACTTGTTGGAGAGGAGCTTCTGAGGTAGAGAACAAGCTGGAGCCAGAGCGGAAAAGTGAGCTTAGCTTAGAAGCTTAGGTGTGCAGCCTAGACAGTGTTGCTGTGTGTGGTTCTCAGAACCGGGCGTGGCTCGGCTTGGAAGACCAAGCAGCTTGAGCATGATTTTGATCTCCTCAAGTCCTCTGCATATGATTCCCTCTTGGTTGGACCCATCAATCTCTTCTCAAGGACAATGGACCGCCTCCCATCCCCAAGGTCACGCTGGCTATATGTGTGTATGTGTTAACTTAGTCCTAGCATGACTGGAATGGAAAAAATCTCTTTCACCATCAAATGAAAGAGGAATCACAAGAAAGAAAACACCATTCGGTGTCTGGGCCAATAGTAGGAGAAAAGAGGTCTTTGTGCCCTCTGCAAATCCAAAGGCACCATTTCTTAGGCTTTCTTGTGCAGCAGAACTTGATTTCACTAGCTTAAGCTTTCACTTGGTAAATGGTTTCCCCATCACTCACATACAGAAAAGAAATGAAAAAGGTTCCACTCATTTTTGTTTTTTGTGATTTATATTAATGAATATTTTAATAACTGCAGTAGTGGGTAGCATGACTCAAAAAGTGTTCTGTAACCTTTCTTTTTAGGGGTACCAAGCATCTAGGTTCTGGCTTTTTGAGTTGTATACAGGTTTGAGATGGAAGTCCTATGCAAAAAAGTTGAACACAGATAGTAAAGATTACTCTTTATCTGCTGGATAAGCAATCTTTGAATAAATTTACATGGTTGCAGAAAAAGAAGTAGCGGCAAGGAGTCAAAATGAATTGATTGGCATTCAAGCATCTATAATTGTGTTCCCTTCATTCTTATCTCTCAGGATTCAAATGCACCTATGCTTTGGATTCTTCTGTAGTTCAGAAAGCAAACTTATTTCTAGATGTGTGGAACTAAGATTTAATTTATGCCAAGAGTGTCCACCTGATGCTCCCATCCCTTGTATTTGGCAGGTGGTCCATTTGAGTGACAAGCTGTTACAGGCTGTAGGAATCCACTGTACTGAGGCTGGAAGATAATGCGCCCATCCGGGTAGGATGATGACATCGCATTGCCTGCAAGGAACTGAAAGCTGCTGATGATCAGCCTGAGCACCCTCAAAAAGTGCCGGAAGTGCAGTGCTAGGAGAGAGAACCAGCCAAAAGCTCATTGACAGCAGTGGGGACTCTTACTTCCCCGCTTCACAACTATGGGAACCTGGGGCCACTCTGTAGGGATGTGTTGAGGAAAAAATGATTGCAACTTTCTTCATGGAGCACTTAATTGGAGCATCCAAAGAAGCAACCAGGATGCAGGCCAGTGATTGGCTGGTGGGATTGGTCTCTTGAAAGGTAATGCGTTAATGTGCATCCTCAGTCAATATATCATCAAGCTACTACCTTTGCTATTCCCTAAAGCTACCTCAAAAACTATTCTCTATTGTGTGCTGTATAATAGTTATGTGTTTGCAGCCAAATAAGTGTGGCATGGATGGGCTTGGTGCGTGGAAACTAAGTACAATCCATCTGTACGTAATCTTTGTTAATATGTCTTTCCTATGATAAGCACGGAGCCTAACTCTGCATATGTATAGGATTTTGATTAGAGTTTTGGTCCTTTTCTTGAAAGTGTGTGATGTGCAATCTCTGGAAAAGGTTGCAAAATAGAAATCTTTGTGGAATGCCAAATCAGAACCAAGTCTCTCTCATCAGTGTACTATTTTTTGAAGCTATGGGTAGGCTATATATACAGCGGACCTTTTGTAGTGGGGGGCATTAGTGGTGGTTTAATGGTTTTAATATATAATCTATGTCATATGTTGGATGATAACACCGAACTTGTTCAAGTATGTACAGGATTTCATTTTGTCTTATGATATTCTAGGACATGGTGGGGATTCCTCATATAGTTGGATTGCAAAGGGAATTGAGTCCAACTTATATGTTAATCTCTACGGTGGACACCAATTACTCCTAGTCAGATGAGTGGTGGAGAGCTTGTGTTTACATGGTCTCTCAATATCTGCAATTTAGTCATCTGAGTTTGTGGACATTTCCCCATCAAACTTCATTTCAAAAACTTATTAGAAAATCATCCATCATGCAGCAAAATCAGAACAAGAAGGTGACACATAGTAGAATACCAGTTTTATAGAAGTTCATAAACGAGTGGCTTCATGCCATCAATATTTTCTCCTCCAAACCCACAGTAAGCTTTTTAGATTATCAGTATTTTCAGCCCATCCTCCTGAGAAGAGGAACTTGAAGTAGTCTACAAAGTTGAAGGGCTTGTAGAGCTGTGTGTGGTCTTGATCAACCAGCCCTTCCGGTGCTTGTATAATGCATTCATCTTTGAAAAATGATCCGGTGAGTGGACATGGCCATCATCGTCTCCCCTGGTTCAGGGGTGAAATGACTTCTCCAACGATTCCCATTGTTTCTCCACGCCCAGTACCTCCACCACCAGCCTCCTCACTGTCATCTCCAGCTCCCCTCATTTTCCGAACGTACGTCCCTACCACCTCACTGTATATCTTTAATTTACATCATCACATGTAAAGAAGTAGCTAGTTTTGGTGTGAGAAAATTTGACATTAAAGAGATTTAATTAATGTAAAAACAATATCACATCCACGTGGACGGCCAGAAGAGAGCAGCGAAGTTCGAGAGAGGACTCGGAGGAAGCATCATCAACTTTGAAGTTTCAGAGTTGCAACCCCTTTCGGGCTTGCGGGCCATGTATGCCTGGAGAGGGTTATCATCCTCCACCTCGGAAACCTCATTAGATGGTTCATTATCAACTCTGACGTCCAGTGGGAGTGCGAAGAGCTCCTCCAGAACTGGGCCGAACAAGGGTGGAACAAGAGAGTTGAGGGTTGGTTACTATGCCGGTATGACATGGGGCCTATCCTCTCCAAGCAGAGTCATTTATTTAGACGCTTCAGATGCTCAAGAATGTAATCGCACGGATGAAAGATCACGGCTAAGATGCCCATTTTCATACAATTTAATTACCGCTTGGTCCTTTATTTAATCCAAAATTACGAAATTCTGCACCTTCGATTTAACCAAGTTAAGCTGTGGATGGTAAATTTAAAACTGACACGCTTTTTATTTTTCCAATGCATCTTCCTATCCAGACCGCGAATATTTCAAACACGCCTCCAGATAATAAATGGAAAGACTGGATTACAAATGTGCCTTCTAGCAGTCTCCTAATCCAGTTAAGGGCCGCTTAAATTTTAAATTGAGATTTTTAATTATTTAATATAAATTAAAGTTTATTATTTTTTTTTAACGAACACTTATACGAGATATTTTCTTAACTATTATATATACTAACATGAGATGGGGAAGTAACTCTATAACCACTCCAAAAAGACAAAAAAAAAAACATCTAACCAAATAAACAAAAATTTAAACAATAGAAAGAAAATATGTTATTTTATAAAAAAAGTTTTTTTTTCCCAAAAATACATAAAAAACTATCTACTATAATATTTGAAATTTATTTTTCTAACTTTTTTAATGCGAAGTTATTAATAACAAAGAAAATGACCGTTCTTTACCAATTTATCAACGATTGCAATTAATAATTCTTGGTTTAGTTTTTTAATAACCAATAAGGTAGTTGGGGAGAAGATATATATTTAATTATGTATTAAACTAAAAATTAAAACTTTAGTTTATTATCTTTTATTTTAAAAGTTTGTTGATAAAAGATATATAATTGATTAGATATTATATTAAAAAATTTAAATATCTCAGAGTATTATAAAAATAATAATAATTATTATAAGCATGATAAAGTTTTAAAAATTTTCAGGTTCAAATATAGTAAGAGGCCTCCAATAGGTATTAAATTAAAAATTTTAAATATAAATTTATCATATAAATTATTATTATAACTACAATGATAAGCTTTCAACAAAATTTAAGGTTTAAACTTTGTATAAGGCCTCCAATAGACATTAAAATACAAATTAAAAATTTTAAATTTCAATTTATTATAATAATCTATTATTATAATTATGATAATAAGATTAAAAAAAAATCTTAAAGGATGAGAAGTAAATTTGAGGCCCTTGAAATTTGGGAGCCTAAAGCATTTGCTTAACTCACTTTACCCTTGAGCCGCTGTAAACAACATTAGAAATTTTTTAATGCAACAAATATTTTTTCCTCGTGTTTATTATCCTACTTCTTTTACAATTATAAACTATTTTTATTTTTATGATATTTTTGTTAAATATTGATTAAAATGAAAGTTTTTCTCCTATTATTGTTTCTATGGAAGAAAAAATTATTATTTTGAAATAATTGAACCAATTTATATTTTATATTACATGATAGATCCTAGATTTAAAGTTGAAGGTGTTTATTTTTATTATTATTGTAGACTCATGATGAAAATATGGGTGTAGATCATAGTTTCAAAAAGAGGAATATAAAACCATATTTTTAAGTTTTAAAAGTCATTTTATCCCATTTAACTATAGTATATTGTTTATTTTGGCCCCTATACTATGAAAATGTTCACACACATCCTAATTATCGAGTTTTGGCAATTATGATCCTCGGTACCAATTAGCCGGGTATACAAGTTAAATACATCTATTTTTTATTATGACGTGGCATCCTAGGTGGCATGTTTTTACTAATGTGGCATGATGATGTGGCACTCAAAATAAAAATATGAAAATCTGAAGAAAAAAAATCAAATATTTTAAGAAATTTTTCCAGATTTTAATTTTTTTTATTTTAGTGCCATGTCAACATGTTACAAAGCATGCCGATGTGGCACAAAAATAAAATTGAAAAACTAATTTTTAAGAAAAAATTAGTTTTTGTTTTTTTTCATTTGCCACGCTATCATGTTGATGTGGCACAAAAATAAAAAATTGAAAATAAAATTCTAATTTTTAAGGGATTTTATTTCATTTTTAGTGCCCCATCATCATGCTCATGCGACACTAAAAAATTAAAATATATGTTTTTTAAGAAAGTTTATATTTTTCCTCGATTTTTTATTTTTTTTTAGTACCACATCATCATCATGCTGACGTGACACTAAAAAATAAAAAATCTAAAAATAAAATTCTAATTTTTAAGAAAATATTTATTTTTTCTATTTTTTTTATATTTTTAGTGCCATGTCATCATGCTGATGTGGCATGCCACGTTAGCAATACACATCATCAATAAAGATTAATATACCAAAATTCCATTTTATGCCACTTGAGCAAAGACCAGCCACCTATTTTGTCACATCATAATTAAAAATTTATTGTATTAAACCCATATACCAGCTAGTTGCCACATCAGCAGTAGCCAGTAGGAACCGTAATTGCCAAAACCCCCCAATAGTTCAGGGACAGTATTGAACATTTTGATAGTACATGGAATTCAAAACGAACAATGAATTATAGTTCAAGGAATTCAAAATGGCGTTTTGCCCTTTTTTAAACGTATACCATTGATAATCAAATTTATGGTAATAGAATAACATCCCCATTAAGTGATGTTGGAAAATATTTTGTGATAGGTGGGATTTTCTCCTATGATTCGGGAGCCTAATCCCCTCTTGATGGCTCCATGCCTAGGCCCATCCTCGACTTCCTCATGTACTTTGTCACGCTTTTAGTTTTTATTATTATTATAGACTCATATAATGAAAATATGGGTGTAGATCATAGTTTTTAAAAAGAGGAATATAAAATCATATATTTTTTTTAAATGTATACTATTGATAATCAAATTTATGGTAATAGAAGAACATCCCCATTAAGTGATGTTGAAAATATTTCTGGATAGGTGGGATTCTCTCGAATGATCTGGGATCGAATCCCCCTCTTGGTGGCTCCGCGCTTAGGCCCGTCCTTGACTTCCCTTGTGGGGGCGCTTGTCGCTTTTTAGTTTTTATTATTATTGTAGACTCATATGATGAAAATATGGGTGTAGATCATAGTTTTTAAAAAGAGGAATATAAAATCATATATATATTTTTAAAAGTAAACTATTGATAATCAAATTTATGGTAATAGAAGAACATCCCGATTAAGGACGTTGAAAATATTTCGTGATAGGTGGGATTCTCTCTGCATGATCCGTGATCGAATCCCCCTCTTGCAAGATGGGGCTTAGGCGCATTGAGGTGGCTCCGCGCCTAGGCTCATCCTTGACTTCCCTCGTGGGGGCGCTTGTCTTTTTTGTCAAATAATAATAATAATAAAAATAATTTCACAAGTAAAATCTAAAACTAAAACTCGTTTACATTTAATAAATATGATAAGAAAAAATATAGTGGTTCTTCCTCTTCCTCCTCCTCTTCTACTATTTCTTTGCATGAATTAAACCTTTATTTAACAAATAATATCAATGATTACCTTACTTCAAAGGAAATTAATAATTTAAATATTTTGTCATGATAGAAAGCACAAGAGCATAATTATCCCAGTGTTAATCAAGCTATAACATGTGATCTACTAACTCCACCAGTGTTCACAGCTGCGTCGGAGTCTTGTTTTGAGTAGAACTCTGAGCATCGATAAATGTACAAAAGGAGCTAGGTCTAAGAAACAAATTTCTTTGAGATGTGCATATATATGCATGTTTGAAGGATTGGTTGATAAAAACCTAGACTACAATATCAAGTTTAGAAGTCATCCATCATGCAACAAAATAGAACAAGCAGGAGAATTCGGACACATATATAGTAGAGTACAAGTTTTATTAAAGCTCATAAACTAGTGGCTTCATGGCTTCATGCCATCATTTTCTTCTCCTTCAATTAACCCACAATAAGCTTTTAGAGTATCGGTATTTTCGGCCCATCCTCCATCTGAGAAGAGGAACTTCGCATAGTTTGCATAGTTGAAGGGCTTGTAGAGCTGTGGGTGGTCTTGATCAACCAGCTCTCCCGGGGCTTGTATAATGCATTCATCTTTGAAATATGATCCGAACTGGATTGAATGCCTCTTCTCATTATTCAACATCTTCACTCTATGTGGTGGTGCCTTAACCCTCCCGTTGCTCCATGCCTGGTGATTTTCGATCATCACATGCAGTACATATATACATCAATTATATAGGTTCTCAAATGAAGTTGACTAGCTAGGTCGTGTTAATGTGTTATACTCTAATTTTGACTCTTGTTTGCTATATTAGTATTAATTAATGGTTAAGATGTTGATCAATCTATTTTAACATATGCAAAACTACTGTATGTGAATAAACCCATGGAAAGGCATATATACTCTTAGAAATTTTATAATTACATATATATCATAAATTTATTGATAATTTAGTTTATTTGGGATATAGATGGTCCACGTAATTAAAAAGAAACTTAGGTTAAATAAATAATTCATCTTTAAGGAAGAAAGAAAGAATAATACAAATGCCAAGGACCTGTAGGGATTCGCCCACGATGACGTTGAAGGAGTTGGGGGAAGCGAGAAGCCATTTGCCGTCCCCGGTTTGGATCTCCAATCCCTGGCCTTCTTGCTGTCGTATGAAATTCATGGTGTTGATGTCACGGTGAGTGAGCATGGTCACCACACTCTCCGGGTTCACCAGGCATCATACTCATCCATCTTAAGCCCATACACTACTGACTTCTCAAATGATTCCCATTGTTTCTCCACGCCCAGCGCCTCCACCATGCACCATCCTCCTCACCATCGTCTCCAGCTCCTTCATTTCCCACACATACTTCCCGGCCACCTCACTATATATATATCATTTACATATATATCACATACAAAAGTAGTAGCTAGTTTTGGTGTGAGAAATTTTGACATTAGAGAGATTTATGACCATTATGTGGGCAGTGTGGATGAAAGGCAATCAAAGATGTTTTTTTTTTATTTTCTATAAACATCGCATTTTCATGAAAACAATCTGTGACATAAACTTCCTAATATTATCTTTGCATTGACGCAGCCTCTCATCTTAAAGTACCAAGTGTTTTGGTCGCATGCACGTAAATCTATCATCGCTGAACTTTAAAAGTAAGTTTTGCATTTACAAAGGATGATCAAGGACCAACAAATATCGCCAGCTGTGAGAGGGAGTTCAAGGACACCTATGTTGATTGATAAGGCAACAAAGGTGCCCCCAAAGACCAAAAGGGTTTAGAGAGGATAAAACACAAGGCACTAATACCCTCAAGAATGTATGTAACCCAATAAGCGTTTATCTACGTGAATCGCTTATTTCCATCAATAAAAGTTAATACTAAGGCTTATCTATTTTATTAAAAAAAAAACATTAAAAAAAATTTAATTAATTATTGTAAAACACAATATCATATCTATGTGGGTGGTACATATATGCATGCAAAGAAACTACTGTAAGAGAGGGAGATGGAAGCAAATTAACCAGAAAGTTGTATTTCGCATTGGGAGGCCACAAGAGAGCAGCGAAGTTCGAGATAGAGGAGTCGGAGGAAGCATCATGAACTTTGAGGCTCTCAAAGTTGCAACCTAGGGCCTGCAGGGGACGTAGGCCCTCGTAAGGCATATCCGAATGGTTCATTATCATCTTGACGTCCAGCGGAGTGCGAATAGCTCCTTCAGGACTGGGCCGAACAACTCCTCCAATGTCTCCCTCGACACGTTATCGTACACCGCCTCGAAGAACCCCTTCGTTTCCAGCGCTTCCATCACCTCCCCCCGTACCTTGATCCATTCCTCTGTGCCTGCCTTCCTCATCTCCAACCCTGAAAAATCAATCTTTCGGATTTCAGTCATTTCACTTCCCATTCTCTCTCTCTCTGTCTCCCTCACACACACACACACACACACACACACACACACACACTGATCTTGAACGTCCATAAATATATATATATCCATATATATATATAGATATATATATCACACACCAATAATTTTGCACTCCATCTAATCTCGTACAGTAGGTCGAATGTGTCTGTCCAGTGTTGGTCGAACGTCATTTCATTTTCATTATCCTCGTGCAGTTGGTCCATCTAATCTCGTACTGTTGATCCAATAATCCTTCGTCCAACATGTGGATATGCACAATCCAAAATATCTTTTATTATCTACCATCTTAATTCTATTAAATATATTTTTAATATTCTCTTAAATATAACATCAATATTAATTTATTATAACATGTTTGTATATACATAGAACAACTAGTTCCTTTTAATCCCATACTTCACATGCGCTATACTGGATTCTCTGGCTTCTACGTCAGCCTCAAATACGAAATAAAAATAAAATAAAATAAAATGAAATAAACTCAAATAAAACGAAATAAAATTAAAAATAAAAATACATAAATAAATAATAATAACAACAAATAATTCTATTTAGATCAAGGACGTTGCTAGTTATAACAAGATCCCTACAAACAAAGTTTGCTAAGTTTAAGGGCGAAAACATTTTAAATTTAATTTACTGATAATCCTATACTAGGGCTGGGTCGGGCTTATACGTAATTTTTGTTCCACGCCGCTTGTCAAAAGCAGCATCCTGGCCAATATCTAACATAATGTAGGTCCCTAGACACCACCTCTTTCCACGTAATCTTAAAAGCCTACCTCTAAAGGATGAGGGTTGCAGAGGCCGATGTACCAACGTGAAACTTTGTCACTCTTACATATGTTTGTATATGACAAAGATAGTATTAAATTTAACAATGGTCATCACATCAAATTTGTAGATGGACTAAAACAGGAGATGTTTATAGTAAGATTGTCAAACTCCTACGACATCGAACCACCCAAATCCAGAGGTCAAGGTTTAAGGGTTCAATCGGGTCAACCCGGGTTGAATTGGAGTTAATAATAAAATATTAAAAAATAATTTATATCAATTAAAAATATTGCCAAAATAGTCCATAAAACTCATATTTACAAAGTAATATTCTAACAAAGCACAATATTTGTGAGTATTGGTTTTTATGGGGTTATATTTGCAAAATATGATCATCTACTTCTTCGAAGATTGATATACTGTTTGGAAATTTAACACAAAACACAAGGGTTCTTTTGTTAAAACATGAGGTCTTATATGTAAAAAATCTGATTTCGTTTCAATTTCCATCTCTTACTTACATGTAATTAATCGCTTCTGGTCCTCTCTTGCCGAAATCTAAGCCTCCGCCATCGATCTCGTCCCGGATCGCTTCGCCTTTTCCTCGCCCTTCCCCGCCATCTTCATCAGTGATCACGTCTTCGAGAGATCAATCCTGTGATGGCTGCCACGCATTTACCTAATTTACGACAAGTTGGAGGTATCATGGCGTTCCTCCTCCTCCGCTTCTGGGGATTTGGATGCCATCGGAATGATCAGCCATCACCGCCTCCTTTGACAAGTCCTTCCTGGCCGCCGCCTTCCACCACCGCACTGCTCGAGCTCTAGAAACCTCATCTCTGGATATTTACCGCTTGTGCCACGGCCGCCAACGAGTACCAAAGGGCCGACCTCCCCGGCTCCTCGCCCCAGGGATGGCAATACCCGAGCCGATCCCGAGTTACCGACCTCGATCCAACCCATCCGCTCAAGAAATGAGGGCGGGTATGGTGAAGATCCTTTAAAATCCGCCCCGCCCCGCCCCGCTAAAAACATACAAAAATACCCTTATATATATATATTAAATTATATAGTTTTAGGGTTTACAATGAAGCTTTGTTTGGGGTTTCTGGACTTTGGCGGCTACTTTCCCACTCTTCTCTCGAGCTTGTATATCAAAGTGCTTTTACATTGCCGTTAAGTTTATTTTATTCGAGTTTAATCTGTAAATTTCTCTTCATTTTATGGTCTAAATGTAGTATTTTATTCGAGTGTACATATATTGGCGCTCCACCCGCACAATGCCCAATTATTTAGGCGGGCGGTGGGCAGAGGCCCCGCCGCCCCGCCCCATTGCCATCCCTAGCCTTGTCCATGATCCCAGCTTTGTTTTCACGATCCGTGCCTTCGAACGCCCCCTCAAAGACCACGCGACCCTCTTCGAGATTCCCGATTTTTCCGATTGGACCGACCGGGCTGTCCGGGTCGGACAACCTTGGTTTACAAGACAAACAACGTGTTTACATGAAAACTATCTGCAATATCGACTTCCTAATACTTTTTCGATTTCATGCAGCTCACGCGTTCAAAAGTACAAAACTGATTTCAATAGAATCCATTATTAAGAGGAGCCTGGTATTCACAAGGGAGGAGTTGACAGAGTACTCCCCCGAGGAATATATATATATTCGAAGACAACCAAGACTGAATAGAAGGATGAGGGAAGACTGGACTCCATTTGTGTTATTGAAGGGTATCGACGACAACCAAGACTGAATAGAAGGATGAGGGAACACTAGACTGGACTCCAGTATACTAGTATAGTGTTAAATTTATTAATAATTTTTATATTTTGAAAATATAAAAAGCACAGTTTTATGGAAGGCTATTTTATAAAAACCTTTGAAGTTAATATTATATATTTAAGTAAAAATAACCTATTTTATTTCAAGATTTTGTAGAATTTTTTAAAAATTTTCATTGCCTATAATTAATTAATTGAAATACGACAATTTTTAATTAAATATTTATTAAATTATTAAATTCTCATTCCCCTTGAAATTAATTTATTAAAATACATTGGTTCTTCATATTAATATTTTATTAAATTTATTAACTATTCATATTTTGAAGATGTAAAATTATTTTTATGATGAACTATTCTATAAACTTTGAAGATAACTTTATATATTTAATTAAAAATATCATAATTTACTCTTACAATTTTTAAGAAATTTTCAAAAAAAATTGAATTCTTTTATAATTAACTTATCAAAATACATCAATTTTTGAATTAAATATTTCATATATCTATTACACTCCAATAATTGGGTGTCCATATATCTATTACACTCTAATAATTTTACACTCCAATAATTGTGTGTCCGTTTGCACCTATCTATTATCCCCGTACATACAGTTGGTTGGGTAATTATTTCCATTAATCCTTGGCCCAACTTTTAGACATGTGCAGGCTAAAATATTTTTTTATTAATGATCATCCAAATTATATTAAATATATCTTAAATATTCTATTAAATTTAACATAGATATTAATTTATTGTTACAGATTTAAAGACATGTCAAACAGGCCGATACATTACAAATACGACATTAGCCGTGAGTCCGTGACTTGTACCGAAAGCATTGAGATTGGGATTCGTTTTGCTTCGGATCCTAACTGTGGAACTTCCCCGGTTCCGGACACATGGCGACTTCTACCACACGCCCCGCTTCCATGATGTGTGGCTGAGGAGCATCACGAGGCAACCGAGAAGCATCCCGAGAGGCAATGCCTCGGGATGCTCCTCGGCCACGGATGTGTGGCCGAGGATCTGCCACGTGTCCGGAACCAGGAAACTCCCTGGTTCCGGATCCAGGCAAGACGAGTCCTTGAGAGTGCGCGTGCAGGCACGAGCTACCTTCGTGCAAGGCCAACACGCACCAACAAACTTTTAATGGCTCAACAGGTACCTAATACATCCTATATCCTACCTCTGGGACAACCTACCAAATTAAAAATAATAATAATAAAAATTAAAATATCTAAAAATATTTTTTTTAAAAAAATCCACCCAAAAAAAATCACAGAAAATCTCAAAAATATTTCTCACAACATCCCCAAAACCTTAAGAAAATTCCACAAAAATCTCTTAAAATTTCAAAATCCAAAAAATTCACCCAAATCCTAAAAATCCCATAAAATTACCAAAAAAAATCCCAAAAATTCATAAGATTCCATTGCCTTTTTTTATTTAAAAAGATTAAAAATAAAAAAAATTTAAAAAGACCGGACAGACCAAACAAGCCCATTAGATCATTGTGCGGGGAGTGACTGGCACGACCTGTGTGCTTGGGCCGGCACAGTACACAAGAGTCGCATGCCCGCAGATCATGCGCGACCTGCCCAGCATGAGCTCGCGCCTAGGTTGTGCCTAGGCATGGTCCAAGCGCTACAATTTCGAGTCATGCTTAGGCAAGGCCCATTGGTGTCATGCCATGTCAACCCACTGGCGACACAACTAGCAAATTGACACTTCTACATATTTTTTCCCATCAAAATGAATGAGTGAATGTTGTGTGGTTCTTTTCCTTTAAGTTGTTTGCCTTCTGAAATGACTAAGTGTTGCTCCTTTTAGTCGTCAACTTTAAGACTTAGTTTTTCTAGTGTGACTAATGCTGAGCTCGGTAGTCTATAGATCTATTACCTTAAATTTCAATGGGATTTGAGATTAGTTCATGTATTGTAAGGTGCAACTTCAACTCATAGAGTTGGAGTCCTGTGGTATAGGACTATATCGTAGTAGATCCACGATTGATGAAGAGAAATTAGGGTTGGAGAACTTTTGACACTACACATAGGAATATGGTACTTGAGACATTGGAGGTATTCATTGATAAGTCATGAATTCTAACCGATGCTAAACATCAAGATACCTAATCTTACCACCAAGTAACCCTCGTTCACTTTTGCGTGCAATTTAGTAGGAATCATAGATAATCATCCATAACATGTCAAGAAGGCATACAACCCTGGATACAATCAATTGAGTTTTTCAGGCCAAAATTTCTCTATTCTTGATTTTTGTGCTTTCTAGATAATTTTTAGGTACTAGAACCAAACAATCTTTCGGTCGATTGAATGACCTAAGAGTTGAGACGAATCTAGTACTTAGTTAGATTTTATATTACTCCTTGTGGGTGTGACAATCCTATTTCATCACTTTATTACTTTTACGGTATGTGGACTTGTGTGAGAGCGCATATACACTACGCGCCCAACATGAATCAGGAATATACCTAGCGGCAGAGCATGATTGAAAAATTGAGGATGAAGTGTGCCAAATCTTGAACAGAGCTAACTGCAAACACATTGGTTCATGGAAAAAAGGAGATGATATAGTTAGAATCGCCTATGTAATCTTATCTAAAATGGGTGAATTTTGTATTGTAGGTATGAAGACATGTAGTGTTGAGTCATCCTTTGAAGTAGAGCTGAGGCTGTAAAGGCAAGTGTTGAAAAGTTTAGGCAAATAGGATGAATAGATGTAGTTGTGCACACTGACAACCACTATATATCAAGGATCCTCAAATAAAGCAGCACCAACCTTTAACTGAAGGACACGAGATACTGCAAATGACTGTCCAAGATTGTTGGAAGGACTTAGGAACTAAGAATGCACAACAATACTACTGACTGCTTGGCAAAACAGGCAAGAAGAACAAAAGGAATGGAAAATATATATATATGAAGATGGTGCTCAGTTGCCTTTTGAAATTAGAAGTTTTCAAAACAGAAATATTAAGGGTTCTATAATCAACAACTGGTCTTTCTCACCACGTCTATCCTCTTAAAATTTTCCAATTATTTATAAAAGAAAATTCATATATTTACACTCATTATCATTCCAGTTTGTAAAACTCACATTTATAGGTACAAACTAAACTTCGATTGATAAGTATATATAGAAGAAATAGAGCGATTGGACTAATACAAACTATTTTTGTCTTTTTTTTTTTATTTTTTACACGTGTTGCTCAATGAAATTCTATTCAACTTTAGAGTGTAACAATATGGTTTTAAGAAGAAAAAAAAATTGAAAAATATGATGGACCTCTACTTATTTATTTATTTATGAAAATTAATGAAGTCATCATGAATCAAATGAGGCTGTTGTTTTCCCAGTTGAATCTTACAGAGTGGGAGAAGTTGAGCTTTCTCATTTGGTTGGTGTGTAGTGCTTGTCTCTCATGATGTCACTGAAGTGCAAAACAAAGGTGTGTAGTGCTTGTCTCTCATGATGTCACTGAAGTGCAAGACAAAGACTTCGGGTTTCTGAATAGACATAAATATATAGTACCTTGTCAATGTGGATAGCAGTTAAACATTAATATCAAGAAAGTGAAATGCTTGTTCAACCATTATCTCTAGATATTAGATAACCAATCTTTTGTGACATGATATTTATAATTATTAGAAAAAACAGGTTTACTATTATCTTCATAAATTGACACACTAAATTTAGACTACTATTGCTCCATAATTTATTATATAATATTTCCTCAAATTATGAATAATAAATATTTATTATAAAAATAAAAATTATATTAAGATGGTCGAAAGAGATATTATGCTAAAAGTTTAATGCTATCACACTGATCACATCTTAAAAAAATCTTTAACTAAGTTATATAAGAGATCAGATAAAAAATAACATGAGGTGTATGCAAGAAGAATCCATACTAGTGTACTTGATCATATAAAATAAATCTGGATCTCTCATCCTGTCAATATTAACTTTTAGGTTTGATTAAGCCAATTCAACATGAATTCTCTAAATCATGTCACTTTTACAACATATAATCAACAGATCTCACATGTACCCTAAATGACAATGTATGTCTCATGACAGCAACATGATTAGATCATTTATTGTCCATTTTCCTGAAATATCCAACATATTTGTTTTATCTCCTTCAAACTCTCAAAGAAATTATAAACAAATCGGTGAACAGAAATGAGCAGCATACAAAGTCCATGTGTAGGTGACATCCGTCACTAAATTGTAACTACAGTGACTAAAGATGTGCCACAATGTGGGAATAAAACTTCAGTCAAACTAAACTTGCAGTAATTACTTGTTCAAATTCTCACCTGACAAACTGCAAATGAAAAGTTCATACGGTTGCATACTATTGTTTCCTAAACTGTGAAAGTAGATAAGAAAAACTTCAGTCTTGCATCAAGGAACAATTCGTGCTCAACTAATTCCAGAAGTAAATTGCAAATGATGTATGCACACATGTAGTAGAATAGTGAACAAAATCCTATCTTAGTGCATTGTCTAACAAATGGATTAAGAGATAAACTTATCTATTCCCTTGTGAATAAAACTAGATATAGAACTAAATAACAATAGTTAAAACTCATAAAAGAAGATGGAAACATTACAAGAAAGGATGGCATCACATGCTAGTGACATCAAATCAGAGGACAACCATTTTAAGTTAAAAGCATCTTTCTTACTACAAAATGAAAAAGCTGTAAAGGAATTTGATAGTTGTCTATGGTCTACACTTTGAAATTTAACAACGCATGTAAATGAGCAAGTAGAGAAACATCATAGTATACACTGAGTAAAGAACATAATATATACCTCACAAAAGGTCTTCCCCCATGTAATAAAACATGATATCAAAAGATCTATTAATTGTACTAAGCAAAAAAAAATGGCAAGTGTACCATAGGTAATCATCCCGATTGTCTATCATTTTTTGTCTCAACAAATATTTTTATATAGTAATTTCCAAATCTCCAACAGCTTTCATAGTTGCGTGATATGTCAAATAGTTCATTGAAAGAGACTAAGAATTGTATATAGTTCTATAGTCATCTTCTAGTAACAAAAATTATTAACCATAGGCATCTACAATTTTACAAATTTAAGAAATATAATCATACTAGATGTGGCAGCCATGCGAACAAACTCTTATTTGTAATATAAATTCATTCTTAATAATTCATCTCCCCATCAATGGTAAATAAGTCATCATCAACCAAAACGGGTTAGTGCTCTACATATTGGACTCCATCTCTTTGAAATGGAAGAAGCTTTTGACTCAAGATAGCTTGGCATTGTATCATACAGACCTCTCAAAGGATAATGATATAAGTAGCCAACAAAAGGAAACAGATAGAATATGATCCCACAATAAAATCTTGCATTCATACTTCCAAACAAAGTATAGCTTAAATGAAAAATCAATTAAATCAAGTAATCGCAAAAATATGTAACAAATGTACAATAATATTTGATGAACAAATTTCGTGAGTTCTTATTGGGAAAATACTAATCAATTATTTCAAAGGCAACCGGGATTACAATAGTAATATAAGCCATATTCATAAATATTTCTAAAATTAGATGAAGTATTGAATTTAAAGTCTAAAACGAAAAAGAGTATGTCACCACAAGAATACAAGTGACAAAAATTATATTACTATAAATTTGAATTTATCTCAAATAAAATTATTTGGTCAGTCATGAAAATTCTCATTTTATCTCTATGCCACCATGATCTCCTTAAAATACATGCAATCATAGTTTTCATGTTAATGACATCTATGTTTGCTTCCTCTCACATTCACCCTTATGATCACAATGGCTCAAATCACCAAAACCAATAGGCCTAACATGCCTTAAACAAATCCTTACCTCATTTTGGATCTCTTCCCCGATTGGAAGAGTGCCTTCAAATATATCTTCGGAATCAACATCGTGGAGTGGTCATAGCAAAGATTCAAATACTTCTTAAGATTGTTGGAGTTGTAGTTGGGGATGATCCGCTATATATGAAGTTGGGGTTTGACTGAGGCGCTTGCTAACGACCGACCTTAAGAAATATTTCTCCTTCCTGAGTTTGTAACTCTGCAAAGCAAAGCGATCTCTACTGCATTCTCCTAGGATTCAACAAATACTAAGTCCTTCCGCTCAGGCACACCTAATCAAGAACAACGAGTGCTCAAGATTGCTCCGAAAATTATAAAAACAACGAAGAGAAAGTGGTGATGGGAGAAGAATGAAGAAGAAGAGAGAATTTTTCTTGTTGTATGACTTGAGAAGAGAAGAGCCTTATTTATAGGGTGTTTTTCGAATCTCTAAAATCGGCAACCGCCAATCATCATGCATAAAATCTCATTAAATCAAAATTTTCATTTTTTGAGAGAATTCAAAACGTTTCAATCAATTAGCATGAGATCGAGATCTTAATCAATCTGCATGCATTCCAAAAAAGTTTCAATCAATCAGCATGAGATCTCAATCAGTCTTCATGCATTCCAATTAAATTCATTTGATAGTGTGAACAGAATCAACACTAAAATATATGAAAATGAAATCAATTAAAAAAAAAAATCTCTTTAATAGTGTGAACGGAATCAACAAGAAAATATCAATCGGCTCAAGGATCTGTGCATTTTTACCAACAAGCCCACTAGAATTTTAAAACTAAACACATATATGAAAGTATAAGTTTTCTATAGCCAATGTAGGACTAAACACTTTAAAAGTCTTTTAATATTCAAAACCAATTTTTTAAAACAGGCCCACCATAAGCCTCAAAATGAAATGGGCTTCCAAGAGAGGGTTCAAACCAGCATGTTTCTAATGACTTGTACACATTTATAAAAAAAAATAAAAAACAAAAAAAACTATTCTCTATTGTGTGTTGTATAGTATTATGTTTGAAATAAGTGGGCGGGTCAGAATCCATCCATACCAATTGTTAACATGTGTTTCCTTCGAGAAGCACGGATCCTAGCTAACTCGATCTGCATGTTGATTTAATTAGAGTTTTGGTCCTCTTTTTGAAAATATGTGATGTGCAATCTCTGAAAAGTAACAAATAGAATTGAGTCAAACTTTATGTAATTAATCCTACGTGGAATGGGTACGTGGTCGAGAGTAAGTTTTTTTTTTATTATCTGCAATTTAGTGATCATCCAAGTTAATTTGTGCACATGATCATTTCATCAAATAAACCTCATTTCAAAAACTTATAATTAAGAAGTACTCATCGATCCATCATGCAGCAAATTAAATATATAGAAAAAGCAGGAGAATTAGCTAGCGAGGATAGGATGCATATTGTTTGCACTTATATATTAGAAGGTGACATGCACACATAGTAGTACGTAGAGTACCAGTTATTTTATAAAAGTTCATAAACTAATTACTAGTGGCTTCATGCCTTCATCATGCCATCATTTTCTCCTTCAACCCCACAGTAAGCTTTGAGAGTATCGGCATTTTCGGCCCATTTATTTAGGACCCATCCATCTTTTGAGAAGAGGAACTTAACGTAGTCTGGATACTTGTAGGGTTTGTAGACCTGTGGATGGTCTTTATCAACCAGCTTTTCTGGGGCTTGTATAATGCATCCATTCTTGAAATGTGATCTGAACTGGATTGTATGCCTTTTCTCATTATTCAGCATCTTCACTCTATGTGGTGGTGTACTAACTCTCCCGTTGCTCCATGCCTAGTAGTGATTCTCATCAGTACAGAACAATAACATACATACATCAATTATATATATATATATATATATATATATATATATATATATATATATGTTCTGAGTAGAAATTAGAATAATACATTTATGTGCAAATGATGATCAGGATGCATGGTACGTACCTTAAGGGATTCACCGGCGATGACACTGAAGGAATTGGGGGAGCTTAAAAGTTGTTTGCCGTCCTTAGTTAGGATCTCCAATCCCTGGCCTTTTGTTGTCGTAGGATGGTTATGATGTTTATGTCAAGGTGAGTGGACATGGCCACCATCGTCTCCTGATTCTCCGGTGCATCATACTCCGTCATCCTAAGCTCATACACTACCGACTTCTCCAACGATTCCCATTCTTTCTCCACTCCCAGCGCCTCCACCACCATCAACCTCATCATCGTCTCCAGCTCCCTTATTTTCCGAATGTACGTCCCTACCACCTCACTATATATATATATAAATATCATTTAGTACATGATATATCACATGAAAAGGTAGTAGTAGTTTTGATGTGAGAGATCAGAGAAGGAACTTAACCAGAAATGGGGATTTCCGTTGGGCGGCCACAAGAGAGCAACGAAGTTGGAGAGTGAGGAGTCGGAGGATGCATCATCAACTTTGAGGCTCTCAAAGTTGCAACCAGGTCTGCGGGGGGCGTAGGCCTCGTAAGGCATATCCGAATGGTTCATTATCATCTTGACGTCCAGCGGGACTCCGAAGAGCTCCTTCAGGACTGGGCCGAACAACTCCTCCAATGTCTCACTCGACACGTCATCATACACCGCCTCGAAGAACCCCTGCGTTTCCAGCGCTTCCATCACCTCCCCACGTACCTTCACCCATTCCTCTGTGCCTGCCTTCCTCATCTTCAACCCTGAAAAATCTATCTTTCGGAATTCAGCCATTTCACTACCCATTCTCTCTCTCTCTCTTACAGTGAACGTGTGACACTATATCCGTCTGTCCATATATATATAGATCACACACTGCACAGAAGAAACAAAAGGGTTAATTTAATTTTACCTAAAAAAGGTATAATCCATGTGATTTGCGTATTCTTACTTGCATACCTTTGGGATGAAGCAAATTGAAATATTCCTGAATAAACAACATTGGAAATCTCAAAAGTCAGATGCAATTTTCTTGAAAATAGTAAATGAATCTACAAGTAAGTGGGGTGAAGATATTTAATTTTACCTAAAGAAATAAATAAATAATCCATGTGATGCCTGCACTTGCTGCGTACCGTTAGGATGAAGCAAATTGAAATCCTGAATAAGCAACATTAGCTCATCATGATTATTATACAGGTATAGGATCTCCAAAGTCAGATGCAATTTACAAGTGGGGTGAAGATATGAAGTGCAACATATTTAAGAAAGAAAGATAAAAATAAAAAAATAATTGCTGCTGATACCTCGGCAAAATTGCTGCAAACACTGTCGACTTCATAAAATAAATAAATAAATGAAATACAGAACTTCACCACCAATCTTCATAAAGAAAGTTGATGATTCATTCCCCTCACAAAGAGAATGATGCGTTCAAATCATGTCTACACCTCACTATTGGACGATTGATCATCAAATTTGCATCTTTGGAGCAATTAAAATCTCTACTTGAGATCCTACAAAGCACAAAGAAGGCTCCACGGCGTGCATGGAACACCCGCAGACTCATGCTGCTTTGTCCTCACCACGCATGAGTGGGATTTGAATCGCATTGTCCCCTAACAAACCTCACATCGATCTAAGTAGGGAGACCTAGGTGCTATTCACAAGGAAATGACGCTAGAACTCAAACCACTTGTCTAACACAAAGAGAACAGCATCAAGTAGGCCAACATGGCTTTGGTCCCTTTTTAGAAGCTATAAAACAACTATTTTTTGAGAGTATTTGTGTTTTTTGGGAAAAATGACATTTTTATCGTCTCAAAATATTATAAACAACCAATTTATGAGGGTGTTTTGGGAATAAAAAATTTAAGAAAAAAAATCTATAAATATTTCCTAAATCTTCTCAATTTCCTCCCACCAATAAAAATTTTTTTTTTTTTGTTGCCAATTCTCTCATTCAAAACTCCTACGAATTCAAGCAATCAAGATATTTCAATGAGACTAATTGATATACACTTCTCCAACTTTCTTCAAGTCTTCTATGAGTAGTTGGGGTAATTTTAAATTGTATTTTTAATTGCATAATGGCTAGTTCTTTGAATTTTGCAAACGATAACTCTTTTTTTTATCTTTTATGAAAACACTCCCTTGAGTGTCAAAGAACTCCATGCTCGGTAATAATGCTAGACCATCTACTTGTGTCAGCATTTCAGTGCCAACATTAATTGAAGAGAACCTTGGGGGTTGGAAATTTTTAATATTGTTGAAATTGTAAATAAAGGCTCTTAGGCTATTTGCAAAAATGTAAAAATGTATTTTCAAGCCAAACCACTCGGTGGCTAGAGGTGGGCACGGGCCGTTAATCGGCCCGACCCGGCCGTTCCGAAGTCAAGAAACTGGACCCTAATCGCCCGGTACAAGGCCAACCCAACCGCCGTTGATTCCACCGGACCCGGGCTGGTCACGTCACCTTCTGGGTTCAGAATCGCCCGCCGTAAAATAGAATCAAGGGCCGACAACTCCAGCTTTTCATAATTTTTTTAATTTTTAAAATATGTAAATGTACATTTAAAAATAGTAAAAAATAGCAAAAATGTTAAATTTTTTTAAAAAACTATGATATTTTGATATAAAATAGAATAAGAAAAAAATTTAAAAATTGAAAACTCTAAAATTCATTATCCTACACTCATTATTCAAATATTAAGAAAACCAAACAAAATTATAAAATTAAAAAAACATATAAAATGACAAGCTACTTAAAAAATAAAGAAATAGTCAAATAACCATAAAAACCTTCATTATTGACAATTAGAGTTCAAGAAAAATCTCTTGAACGGAAAAAATCAATCTATAAAATTCATTATCCGACACTAATTATTCA
The DNA here is from genome assembly GCA_026586065.1 of Dioscorea zingiberensis. Taxonomy (NCBI): domain Eukaryota; kingdom Viridiplantae; phylum Streptophyta; class Magnoliopsida; order Dioscoreales; family Dioscoreaceae; genus Dioscorea; species Dioscorea zingiberensis. Next base: position 214,164 of record JAGGNH010000083.1, on the reverse strand, counting down.
AAAATTAAGAAAATCAAAAAAATATACAATCATAAAAGAGCATATAAATAGGAAACTACTTAAAATTAAGGAATTAACCATAAAAAGCCTTCATTATTGACAATCAAAGAAGACAAAAATCTCTCATGAATGAAAAAAAAATCAATCTATAAAATTCACTCCTATTTAATTATTTAAACATTAAAAGAACCAAAAAAAATTATAAAAGCACCTATAAAATTCAATCTATAAAATTCACTCATACATTAATTATTAAGTTAATACTATAAACAACGAAATCAACTCAAAATTCTATTTTTTTATCATAAAACCCCCAAATTTCTCCAAAATAGAGAGAGAGAGAGAGAGAGAGAGAGAGAGAGAGAGAGAGAGAGGTGTAGAAATAGAATGGGAGAAAAAATTTGAGTGAATTTATGGAGGAATGAGATAATTAAGTTTATTAAAAAAGAAAATCTTAATTATTTCAACCTTAATTAAAGCATCAGTTTGATTGAAAAGAAAGAAACAAAAATCATAATTTCCAATTTTATAAGTTTCCAAGAATATTAAGTAATAAATTAATAAAAAAAATAAATTTTTAAAAAGTTTAGGTGAACTAGAATCCAACTTTTTATAGTATTAAATTACTACTATAAAAAATGGGCCGAAATCAACTCAAATTTTTATTTTATCATTAAAACCAATAAATTTCTCCAAATTTAATATATATATATATATATATATATATATATATATATATAGAGAGAGAGAGAGAGAGAGAGAGAGAGAGAGGGGCCAAATTGGGCTCAATCCGCCGGCTTAACCCGGCTGACCCGGCGGGTTGAACCTGCGGGCCAACCCGGCCCGACCCGGCGGGTCACGGGTTGGGAAAAATCCCAACCCGTGAATCGCCCGGCCAATCAGAAGCGGGCCACCACGATTTTCCTCGCCCGACTCCTACTGGGTCACATGACCCGACGGGTTTTGTCGCCTTCCTGTGCTCTGATTCCCAAGGCTCCAACATGTGCCCCCTCTACTAGTGGCACTGACCACCATAAAAAACATGTTGACAAAAATGCTTTAACCCAACATGATCTTACTCAAACCCAAATAACTAATTTTTCTCCTTCCCTTCTTGGTAATTTTCATTTTTATAATGTAAATGTAAGAAAAATTCTAGCTAAATTTATTGTTTGGGATGAACACCATTTTAATTTTTCTGAAAATCCTAAATTTGAAAAAATGATTTATGATGCATTTTGTCTCGTTTATAAAAAATTCTACAAAATATCATGAGGAAAATGATATTTTCAATTTATAATGAATATTAGGAAAACCAATTTGTGATTTATCTAATATTTATTCAAAAAAAATTATTTTTCGGATATTTGAACTTTCAAACATTAGAGTTTTAACGAATTAGAATATCGACATAGTAGTAGTGTCATTGCCAATTGTATTATAAACACAATTTTTAATTATAAATTATAAATTTTATTTTTTTAATTACTTTTGATAATGCTTCTAGTAATATTAGTACAATTGAAATTTTAAAAACCTATTTAAAACCTATATTTTTCAGAAGATTATTTAATATTAGATATGCATGCCATATTTTAAATTTATAAGTGTAATATGGTTAAAAAATACTTGAACCCCACATTCAAAATATTAGAAGTTATATTTTATTTATTAGAAACTCATCAAATAGAATAAAAATTTATAAGGTTTTGTATTCAATATGGTATAAAATATAAAAAATTTATTATTGATGTTGAGTATATATTGGTGGAATTCCACCTATACCATGTTAGAATGTGTTTATGAATATAATGACATTATCACCATTTTTTACTTTGAACATTATAAAGAAAATCAAATTACTAAATTTGACCGGGAAGTGAAAAACATGATTAGAGAATTTTTAGAAATTTTTTAATGCAACAAATGTTTTTTTATGTTGTTTATTATTCTACTACTGTTACAATCATAGACTACTTTTATTTTATTAGTGATATTTTTGCTAAATATTGATTATAATGAGTTTTTCTCCTACTGTTGCTTTTATGGAAGAAAAATTATTTAAAAAATATTTTGAAATAATTGAACAAATTTATATTTTATCTTACATGATAGAGCTTAGATTTAAAATTGAAAGTGTTTATTTTTTATTATTATTGTAGACTCATATGATGAAAATATGGATGTATATCATAGTTTTTAAAATGAGGAATATAAAACCATATTTTTTTTAAATGTATACTATTGATAATCAAATTTATGGTAATAGAAGAACATCTCTATTAAGTGATGTTAAAAATATTTCAGGATAGGTGGGATTCTCTCGGATGATCCGGGATTGAATCCCCCTCTTGCAAGATGGGGCTTAGGCGCGTTGAGGTGGCTCCGCCCTAGACCTATCCTTAACTTCCTCATAGGTAGCATACTTGTCTTTTGTCAAAAAAAAATAATAATATATAAATTATATATACATATATATATATATATATATATATATATATATATATATATATATATATATATATATATATATATATATATATATATTTCACAGGAAAAATCTAAAACTAAAACTCCTTTACAATTAATAAATATAAGAAGAAAAAATCTAATGGTTCTTCCTTTTCAAAGCATGGATCTTAACATTAAGTCTTAGGGGGGCCAACAAATTCAATGATAAATAATAAAAATCTCATAAAACCATTAAGTTTTTTTTTTTACTTTGTCACCCCCTCAAAAATAATCAAATCACTTATCACTCATTATTTTTCAACAATACGCCATAACCCCCTCATTTAATTTTATTTTATTTATCACCCCATCGACCAAATTTTTCACCAACAATAATTATATTTCTATTTGACCCCTATAAATTTTTTATAATTATATAAAATGACATGCTTTGTTATTACACCCATGACCCATGATGTGTTTGTTACCTAGATATAAATAATTATTGTTTGTAAAATTGATTTTAAAAATATATCAAATAAAAAAATTATAAATAGGATATGTTTAATGGAAATTATTAGTATTAAATTAAATATTTTAAAAAATAGATGTAATCCTCCAATAAAAAAATGATAACAAAATTTAAAAAGAAAATAGAAGAAAAACTTCAACTTATTGGATTCGAACCAATGGCCAAGGCCCCCCCAAAGCTATACATAGGTCCGTCCCTGTTTCCTCTTCCTCCTCCTCTTCTACTATTTCTTTGCATGAATTAAACCTTTATTTAACAAATAATTTCAATAATTACCTTACTTTAGAGGAAATTAATAATTTAAATATTTTGTCATGGTGGAAAGCACAAAAGCATAATTATCCCGTACTAATTGCCATAACGCGTGATCTACTAAGTCCACCAGTGTTCACAGTGGCATCAGAGTCTTGTTTTAGTATAAGGAACAGGGTACTTGACGACAAAAAGGAGCTGGTTGAGACAAACTTCTTTGGAAATGTGCATATGCATGTTTGAAGGATTGGTTGGATGACGAAGTATCAACACGGACATTATACAAGTAGCGACATCGGTGAAGACACAACAACAACTAAAAAATAAAACATGGAACAAAGTTACATGAAAACTTGAAGACTACTTGAAGACTTGAAGTTCAAGATTTCTAGTTTTGGAGATTGTAAATTAGTATTTGTTTTCAAAAACTTATGAGTTATGACATAAATATTTTTTTAATCATATTTTTAAATAAATCATAATATTTTTATTAGTTATTTTCTCAATAAAATTAAATTTATTATAATTTGATTCTTTTGTAAGTTAAGTTTGAATCTTAATCATAATTTCGGGTAAAAATGTTAAGAGGTAACCAAAGTATGCCCATATTTCACTTTGGATACCAAACTTCAATTTGTATTTTTATGGTCACCCTATTTCTATTTGATTTCAGTGAGAGGGTACCTGAGGAAAACCGACAAGAATTATCTGACATGGTCGCCGGATTAGCTACGTGGAGGGTATTGAAATAATAAACTACACAAATCTTAACTAATTGAACAACATTTGAAGGAAAAAACAATATTTAAACCATGATTTCAACAAAGTCAAAACGAACAACATTCGATATCAAGATTCAAATGTTGTTCAATTAATTAGGATATTTTTAAATTAGGACTTCAATACCCTCCACATAGCTAATCCAAGGCCACGCCGATAATTCTGCCGGTTCCTCAATACCCTCTCGTTGCAATCAAATGTAAGTAGGAGGACCCAAAAGATACAAATCAAGTTTGATACCCAAAGTGAAATATACATTATAGCCATTTAATTCTCAAGATTTTTCAGATTTGTATTTATCTAATTTATTTATTTAATTTTGTAATATTTTACAAAACATGTTTTTGAATATAACCAGGGTTTTTCTAACATACATAAATATTTTTTTTTTTTGAAAAGGGTAACATACATAAATATAACCAGGGTCTTTCTATAACGATAAAAAGGTCCCTCGTTGGAGGACAGAGGGCGCAAACTAGAATTAGAAGTCATCCATCATGCAACAAGATAGAACAAGCAGGATAGAACACATATATAGTAGAGTACCAATTTTATGAAAGGTCATAAACTATAGTGGCTTCATGGCTTCATGCCATCATTTTTTTTTTCCTTCAAACCCACAGTAGGCTTTGAGAGTATCGGTATTTTCAGCCCATCCTCCATTTGAGAAGAGGAATTTAAGGTAGTCTGCAAAGTTGTAGGGTTTGTAGAGTTGTGGGTGGTCTTGATCAACCAGCTCTTCTGGGGCTTGTATCATGCATCCATCCTTGAATTGTGATCTTAACTGGATTGAATACCTCTTCTCATTATTCAACATCTTCACTCTATGTGGTGTTGCCTTAACCCTCCCGTTGCTCCATGCCTGGTGATTTTCGATCATCACAGTACATATATACATCAATTATGTTCTCAAATGAAGTTGACTAGCTAGGTCGTGTTATACTCTAATTTTAACTCTTGTTTGCTAATTAGTGTTAATGGTTTTTAAAATGTAGATCAATAATCTATTTTACTATAGGCAAAATTGTATGTATACCCACGGAAAGGCATGAAGTGTATGGTTCTATATCGATAAAGTCAATTCCATATTTTTTTTTAGGTGAAATTATCTATGCGCCTCTAAAGACTATTTTCAAGTGATCTTAAAGTCAAACACACATACACAACACTAAATAATAAAAAAAAACACTCCAAGGACCCCAAGGGAATTAGGGCACTATTCCAGGGACTAATAGTGAATTATCTATTTTTTTATAAAAAATATCTTTGTTTTTTTCCATTTTTTTTGAATTAATTAAAAATAAAGGTAGTTTACCAAAAGGCTTATTGTTTAGCGGTGTAACCTTCCCGTACATTGGGTAATTCTCCTTGGACAAGTCCCAAGATCGAGTCCTCGCCACCATAAATAGGAGAGCAAGCTCAGTCAGGTTTACTCCTTGAAGACTATATGCGCTGCAAGTGTGGCCGAGCTGACCCTAACACGCCTATATATATATAAATTATGGACGATTTTGCTTATATGGATTAATCCACCTAAATTGAACTTAGCTTAAACAAATAATCCATCCTTAATATATAAAACAAATTGAGAAAGCAAAAAAGAAATAGAGATGATACAATGGGGCCTGCCGGATATCCGGCCGCCCCATTGTATCATAACCCTATATATATATATATATATATATATATATATATATATATATATATTCCATTGTACATAAATTTTTATTTTATATATTTATTTTTTTATATATTGTATTCGGTGTGTAATATTAACTAAAATATATATAAGCAGGTATGGATTCATATAAGGAGTGTCAAACGATTCATTGAATTTTTTGTAGGGTCTTCATCTTAATAGGTGAAATTTTATATGGTTGGAATTTCACCATTTAATACGTAAGACCCTATAAGTTCCTAAATCGTATTTAAAATCGATACGCTTCATTATTTTTCGACGCTCTTTCCATCCATACTATGGATTTTGTTAAAACACCTGGTGTCTAAATTAATCTAAAAAAGGATGCCAAATCTACACAAAATAAATACCCCATGATCTTAACCCTATATATATATATATATATATATATAATTTATAGATAAATATTAATTGATATATATAATTAAAATAAAAAATATATATATAAACTAATTATAAAATTTATGGACAATTTTGCTTATATGGATTAATCCACCTAAATTGAATTAGAGAAAAATAGCAAAAAATCCATCCTTAATATATAAAACAAATTGAGAAAGCAAAAAAGAATTATAGCAAATGCGAAGGATTAGAGGATGGGACCTGGAAAGATTCGCCAATGACGACATTGAAAGAGTTGGGGGAAGCGAAAAGCCATCTATCATCCTTGGTTTGGATCTCCAATCCCCGGCCTTCTTGCTGCCGTATGATGGTCATGACGATAATGTCACGGTGAGCGGGCATGGTCACCATCGTCTCCTGGTTCACCGGTGCATCGTACTCCGTCATCCTAAGCCCATACACTACCGACTTCTCCAACGATTCCCATTCTTTCTCAACGCCCAGCGCCTCCACCACCATCCTCCTCACCATCATCTCCAGCTCCCTCATGTTCCCAACGTACCTCCCTACCACCTCACTATATATATATATATATATCATTAATCACATGCATGCAAAGAAACAATTGTTTGTAAGTAAGAGAGGAAGAGAGAGAGAGAAGCAAATTAATTAACCAGAAAGTTGGATTTCCATTGGGCGGCCACATGAGAGCAGAGAAGCTAGATAGAGAGGAGTCGGAGGAAGCATCATGAACCTTGAGGCTCTCATAGTTGAAACCCTTTGCAGAGCTGCGGGGGATGTAGCCTTGGAGAGGCTTATCGGAATGGTTCCTCATCTTGATGTCCGGCGGGAGTGCGAAGAGCTCCTTCAGGACTGGGCCAAACAACTCCTCCAATGTCTCCATCGACACGCTATCGTACACCGCCTCGAAGAACCCCTGCGTTTCCAGCGCCTCCATCACCTCCCCACGTACCTCCACCCATTCCTTTGTGCCTGCCTTCTTCATCTCCAACCCTGAAAAATCTATCTTTCGGATTTCACTACCCATCATCTCTCTCTCTCTCATCTCTCTGATCACTCTCTCTCTCCCTCTCTCTCTCTCTTTCCATATATCTATTACACTCCAATAATTGAGTCATGGTGAACATTTCATTATCCGCGTATAGTTGGTCCATCTTCTTGTTCCAACATTTGGATATGTAAAAGCCAAAATATCTTTTATTAATTATCTGGGAGCACTTTATTTGGCTACTGACGTCTGAATTTACAGGAGTGAAATTTCTCATCACTATGGGATTACATCCCCAGTTATTGTGAAACAAAAAAACAATGAGATTATGGAAGTAAATATTCTCGCATTTATTGCTATTGCACTCTTTATTCTAGTTCCTACTATTTTTTTACTTATCATCTATGTAAAAATAGTCAGTCAAAATGATTCGGTTCGAGACCATTGGATTATAATTCTTATATTAAAAAATAAAATGGTTAAATATACATTAAATTCTGAATTATGATTCCATTTGGTCTCTGAATTTGCTGGAAGTCATCCATTGTGATCGGTGACGTGACATCATCTCGGCCGCAAAGGGCGGCTCGGGATATGTGCACGTCACACATCCCGAGGCTTGTTTTATGGCATGCCTCGGGAGATGTAGACCGAGCAGTTTTTGCGGCCAAGATGATGCCACGTTGACTCCATGGTACCGAGACCATGGGATCAACACTCTTAAATTCTTCCTCACTTTTCCACACACAAAAAAAAAGATATCCCCCCCCCGCCCAGCCCCAGCCGCTAAACTCCTACAACCTGTCTCACCACATCTATCCTTTCAAAATTTTCCAATTATTTATCAATTAAAATTCATATATTTACACTCATACTTCTCTTCTTCTAGATCAAAATATCATTGCAGTTTTTGAAACTCACATTAATTAGTACAAATTTTTTTTTTTGAATAAGGTAATAAACATCCTTATATGGACTTCAAAGAACATGCACAGAAGTAACCGCTCAATCTCACAGATTTGTCTCTGGGAGAATATAGATTCACACCCGACCCTCAACTTGCAAGAGTGGGGGTTCAATTCCTGATTCGGCCCACATGAATCTCATCTCTTAACAAATGACTAATACCAATGTAATTCTCATGTGTCTTTGGTTTTATAGGTACAAACTAAATTTCGATTGATAAGTAAATATAGACTTAGAGTGATTGGACTAATACAAAGTATTTTCGTTTTTTTTTTTCTTCACATGTGTTGCTCAATGAAATTCTATTCAACTTTAGAGTGTAACAATATGGTTTTAAGAAGAAAAAAAAATTGAAAAATATGATGCACCTCTACTTATTTATTTATTTATGAAAATTAATGAAGTCATCATGAATCAAATGAGGCTGTTGTTTTCCCGCTTGAATCTTACAAAACGGGAGAAGTTGAGGCGATGAGTTACTTTCTCATTTAAGTTGGTGTGTAGTGCTTGTCTCTCATGATGTCACTGAAGTGCAAAACAAAGACTTTATTTTAGTGGGTTTCTGAATAGACATAAACACCTTGTCAATGTGAATAGACATTTTGCTATATCAAGAAGTGACGTGCTTGTTAATTCAACCATTATCTATAGACATTAGATAACCAATCTATTGTTACATGATATTTACAATTAGAAAAACAGGTTTACTATAATCTCTATGAATTGACACACTAAATTTAGTTACTATTGCTCCATAATTTATTACCATTATCTCTAGACATTAGATAACCAATCTATTGTTACATGATATTTACAATTAGAAAAACAGGTTTACTATAATCTCTATGAATTGACACACTAAATTTAGTTACTATTGCTCCATAATTTATTACCATTATCTCTAGACATTAGATAACCAATCTATTGTTACATGATATTTACAATTAGAAAAACAGGTTTACTATAATCTCTATGAATTGACACACTAAATTTAGTTACTATTGCTCCATAATTTATTATATAATATTTCCTCAAAGTGTGAATAATAAATTATTTATTATAAAAATAAAAACTATATTAAGATGGTCGATAGAGATATTATACTAGAAGTTTACTGATATTAAGCCGAAAATCTCGAAAATCCTCTTAAGTGAGTTATAAAATAGATGGTAGAAAAAAAAAATTCATCAAATTATTATTATTATTTGTTTGTGCCCAAGGAGCAGTTACGTTATAAATTAAGAACATTAATTTATGTAATATATTACAAAAATAAATATAAAAATAATTGAAATACAAGGTAGGAAAATCCACTTCTAATATATTAAATAAATATTTGTAAAAGAGGAATCCACTTTAATGTACTTCTATCACGAATTAGGACCTCAGAGGAGATGCAGCTGAGTGAGAAAAATTATAACCAAAGATCAAACAAACATACGAGAGATAGCTCACGCATAATCTTCATATCGAAACCCTATAAAACAAGGGAAAACAACGGGGCACCCGGCAAGCAATAATCCACTAAATTAGAGCAAGATACACTCTTGAGTTGATGCCCAAACTCAAGATTACAATCAATAAAGAAGAGAAATTGATCAACAAAGAAGTTAACTTAAGTTAGCAACTTAAGCAAACAAACTCAACACAAAAGTTTCAACGTCCTTCTTCTCCAACGAGTAGGGCCTTCACCACTCCTCAATCTTCTCCTTCCTTCTTGCTCTCACTCTCTATGGTCTGGTTATCTTCATTTCTCTCTATGTTCAACTCTATCTCACTAGAAAGGCATCTTCTTCTTTTCTACCTCCCTAGTGAGAATTCCAAAACACCTTTCTGCAACTTGTATGACGCTCCATTGTTACACCATTTTGCCTACCATACTTGTAGTTCCAAGACACTTTTATCTGACACTAAGCTTTCCTATCTTGATATTAATTAGTGCCATGTGTACTTCTGCTCAGGATCTTCTGCCAAGCATGTGTCGATGTTCGGTTCGCCTACATTCTGCCAAACATCAATGGTGTGCTCATTGTTGAACATCCGAACATCTGCTTAGTATTCAATGCGAAGGGCTCGTTCACTTGCCCGTAAGTGATAGGGAAGTGGGGGAAGTTGACTGACTTCCCCCACTTCTGCCGTTTATTTGTCCGAAAGTGGGGGAAGTTACACTTCCCCCACCCCAGTGACTTCACTCCTTTACACTAGCCTCACTTCCATTTTTTAAAAGCCGAATTGGCTGAAGTAGGGGGGTTATATATTTCCACTTCAGCCCACTTCGCCACCCAAAACCAAACTCAGCGAACTCTCACGAACGCGAGCGAAGAAACCCGAGCGAGCTTCTCACCGCGAGCGTGGCCTCCATCCCGATCTCCGCCCGATACCCTTGAGGATACATCTCCGGATCATCAACCGCGACGCCTCGGAAGCTCCGGCCCGATCTCCTCATCATGAGGTTTCGAACTCCGCTGATCTCGGACCGCTGACAGCCTTCCAAATTTTAGCTCACCCTGGATCGAAGTCATCCATTGTCTCCTGAACGCCGTGATTCTGAAGGACTGTGAAGCTTCGATCTGAAGGTGATCCTGAGTGCCGCGAGCATTCTATCCTCAAGTCAAGCATCGAGTTCCAAATCTAGGTTTTATTCTACATCCGATTTTCAGATCTAGGTTTTTTCCTTGCTCTCAAGCCTAATTTTGTCTGATTACTCCTTCAATTTAGGGTTTCTGATTTTTAGATCTAGGTTTTTTTTTGTTGGAGAAAATGAAGAACTATGTTTAACTGTTTTGTTGGATTGTATGGACATGATTTTCATTGTTTTGTATTGCTGTAGAGGCAGACACATGTTTTTTAGTGTTCTTGATTTAGCAATTTTTAGCAATTTTTAGAGGCTCCAATTTTTAGCATTTCAGTTTATTTCAATCAGATTATGATAATTCAGCTGTGAACTGACACTATTGATTTGATTCTTTGGTTTTATGTGACTATAGTATGTGCGAATATTCAATTCTTATTCGGTGGTGTTTTCCTGTTGTCGTAGACTGAATATATACCTACATCTTGCAATCAGCATTGTCATATTGCTTTATTCCATAGTCTCGGATGTGTTTAGCAGTGTCAATATTGATGGCAAAACCCATTGGATGAATGAAGAAATTAGGAAGGGTACACATGAATATGTAGTGATGATTCATTACTTTTCTTTTAGGGTTAGGGTTTTAACTTTGAACTTTTCCTGATTTTCTGGTCAAAAGAAAGACTAAGATCAACAGATGCATGAATTCCTGTTTTGCCAAAGCCTTCATTTATGACTTCACTTTGGAAGTAGATGCATGAATTACGGAACACATTTTTGTCAAACAAACACTTCCTACCATTAATCTTGGCTTGTTCATACTCATCAGAAACCTCATCTTTCGATATTGAAATTGTAGGATGGCTAGGGAAAACTTGGATGAAGTCATGATCGGCATCAATATATCAGTAGTGATGACTTATGTTGCTATGCTTATCATTTTAAGAAGAAGAAAAAGACGACGCAAATTACTTCGGGAACCTTCAGTAGTTAGAAATATCCATAGGAATGCGCAAATGTGCAGAATATTGGATGGAGGAGTACATAATTGTGTTGAATATATAAGAATGAGGAAGGACACATTTCTAAGGCTATGTTATGTTCTACGAGGGCGTGGCCACTTAAGGGATACTATCCACGTGTCCGTCGAAGAACAAGTGGCGATGTTCTTGCATATAGTGGGGCACCACGCTAAGAATCGATCAATGAAAATTGATTTCATTAGATCAGGTGCTACGGTAAGCCGGTATTTCAATGTCGTGCTTCAGGCTATATGCGAAATTAGAGATGAATTTGTGAAGCAACCGCTGCCTCACTACATCCGTGATATAGAGTCCAACCCACTTTGGTTTCCTTACTTCAAGGTATTATCCGCTATACATCCTTAGTAATTTTGAAATATTTTGGTTAAAGTGTCTAATAAATTTTAACTACTTAGGATTGCATTGGATTCCTTGATGGGACCCATAGAGATGAAAGGGTGGTCAGAGAACTCCAAGGCAAATTTTGGGGACGCATAAAGGGATCACACAAAATGTTCTTGCCGCATGTGACCTGCACTGAATTTGTATATGTCCTCATTTGGTTGAGAAGGCTCGCCAATGATTATCTAGTTCTAAAAGATCCACTATCCCGCCAAAGACCGTATGGTTTTATCTCAGACTCCAGGTTAAATACCGTAATCGATATTATACACTTTTACCGTATTTTTTAATTTGGAGTATACTAAAAACTTCGTACTATCAATGTTAGGTAAGTACTACCTCGTCGATGCCGGTTACGCAACAACGGAAGGGTTCATCGCCCCTTATCGTGGCGTTATGTATCATCTAAAGGAATATCAAGGCGCACACCAACAAATGAAAGGGAGCTATTTAATCTACGCCATTCTCAACTCAGGACAAGGATAGAGAGAGCTTTTGGAATCCTTAAGAGTCGGTTCAGGATTCTAGATTCGAGGCCATTCTACCAATTTCCAACATAAGTGGACCTTGTCCTTGCTTGTTGTGTGTTGCATAATTTCATAAGAGATATTGATCCGGGCAACACATTCTTGGATGTAGAAGTTCCTACAGGAGAAATTTTAAGACCCGATGGACCCGATAATCCAAGGACATTACGTGAACGAAGGGATATTTCTCAAGCTTGGAAACTAATCCGCGACAGAATAGCCGCGGCGATGTGGCGTGATTTCATTTCACGGGGGCGCACATAGAATTTCAAAGTGTATTAGGTTTTGCAAAGTGTACTTCTATGAACTTTAACAATGTGTATCCAATTTGAATATCTAAACTATGTCTTGCTACATCTTAATTTAACCCTCAAAAGAAAGTCTGCTGAATTTCTGCTGAATTATTGTTGTTTTTTCTGTAGAATTTCTGCAAATTCTTCAATGATGCAGGATTATTTTGTTATTTGTGTGGCATAGCATCTCTGCTGATTGGAGTTTATGGCATGGCTGGTGTAGTCAGCTGTGTGCTTGATTTTAAATGGGTTTGTGAGGGTTCCTATTGAGTTTTCTCTTTGGTTTTCATCTTGTGTTTTTATATGAACTTGTTTTCTGAGTTTAGAGAATTTTGGTTTGCATGTATTTAATGCTGTGTAAAATCAGATACAGCAGTGAGAAGGTTTTAGTTTGTTAAAAATGGCTATTTCAGCTCCACCTTGCATTAGTCATTTCTGGAAATAAGGGGAATGTTTACTGTTGACTGCATGGCATGGATTGATCTACTTCAGCCTCAAACTGGAGCATTTGTAATCAATCACATTAATCGTAATAAATAAGAAATAAACATTTCTGTATTCCTGAACCCCTTTCCTTAATGGGCTCGCTAAAGAAAAGATGAAGGCTAGAACATAGCAAGAAGGTATCTCTTGTACCTGTTTCCATGTGTTTAAAAGATTGTCCTTTCCCTTCCTATCATCTTCACGTAGAGGAAATAAAGTGATAAATGTTTAAAAATAGATTCTCATGGAAGATCCAACTGCATCCTAATATCAAATAAATAAGTTAAAATTTGAAGGCCATATGAACCATGACACAACATTAAATACATGCAAACCTTCTCATTGCATTTTGGCTTTTAGGTTCTTTCTTGTGCCTGAGGCATTTCCTAATTTTCCTTTGTTGCTATAATTTTGGCTCTTAGGTTTGCCAAGTAACTTCTACACCCCATTCTTTCCCTTAGGAATTTCCTGCGCTTCTTTCATTCTGACATTTAGGTTTGTTCAAGAACTTGTACACTCCATATCATTCAGTCAGTAGCTCATTCTTTTGCCTGAGACTTCACTTCATTTGGTTGTTGCATTCATATCTGTTTGAGCAGCTCCTATTGGTTTATTAGCTTTTGGAAAAGGAATGATTCCATGGCAGTTTATTTGTTTTCTCCTTCTACAAGGATTTGAAGTGTTAGATTTTGTAAGGTGTTCTATTCTCCTTTGGGTTGTCGATACTTATCACAGTAGGATGAAGTGACACTTAGATGACATCTTATGTTGATGTCTTTGTGCCGACTATATGAGGCATCCAAATTTTAGTTTGTAATATTTCTCTCATTGAAAACTAGTAAGATGATATATTTCAATTAGATATTTTTACCGCATTACGAGCCTACTTGCTTCATTCCCTGCAGTATACATGCTTCTTCTCAAGAGTGATGCTAATAAGTGTTTGAGTGTTTGCTTCCTTACTGCCCTATAATTCTGCTATGATATAATCACTATTTGCTTGTTTAATTAAACTCTCTGAATTTCTGAGTTTAGAGAATTTCTGAAATTGTTTTGTGCTCATATTTACTGGATTTGTTTGAATGTGAATTTATTAAACTCCCTGAATTAAGTGTGTTTCCTTTTTACTTTTATATGTTAAAAAACCTTATTACCTTTCTTGTAGGACTTTGAACATTAAAAGGATGTCGACACCTCTAAATAATGTTGTTGGTACCCAGTCTGGTTCTTCATCAGGCCATAAGCGCAAGGCCCAGATGGATAGCGTGTTGATCCCGTTTCTTGTTGAGTTGGTGAAGGCAGGCCTGAAGGTTGACAAGTCCTTCAAGCGACAAGCCTTCGTTGAAGCTGCAAAAGTTGTCCATTGGCCAATGTCAATGCCGATAATGTGGAAAACCGGTTGCGGTCACTGAAGATAAGATATCAAGAAATTAAGAAGATCATGAATCTGAGTGGCGTAACTGCGTTGGGTCGAACGATTCACAAAAAATGCTGGTCCTCGAGGATGAAACCTACTGGGCATTTGTAGAGGTATTTAACATATTTGTTCTTATTTAATCATGGAAGTTTTTTTTTTAATTTTATTTTTTGTTTTCTTATCTATGAACATCTCTTTGTAGGGGCATCCCAAAGCGAAGGATTATTTGAACAAACCAATACCATTGCTTGATGAGCTGCGATTGGTTTGTGGTGATGATCACGCGACGGGTGAATTTGCGCGGACTATCTTCCATCCATTTGGTGTCCCGAACCCAGTATTGGAAACACAACCTGAAGGAGTTGATACCATGGAATCAGATCCTTTAGATGAAAATGAGCAACAAGAACAACCAAGGTCCTCTACAAGCAACCGCAACATTAGGCCTCCTCGGGCATCAAGGACCAACAATGAGGATACTATAATGAACGACATTTCTCAGAGCATTGGTCAAATGCTTGCTTCACTGAAGGCTTTGAAGAAGAAGAATTGGAAGGAAAAATTGACTGAAGCTTTAGATACCTTGCAGGGCTACAGTATCGAGGACATGAATACTTTGTATGTAACTCTGCGTGCTGATAGGCGTCTTGCTGAGGACTTCTACATGAGGACGCAAAGTCTCCGTGAATTTTTTGTCAATGAGTTTCTTGCTGAGAGAAGGGCGTCTAGGCCTTGAGAAATGCATGGAGTGGGTGATGGAGTTCTTGTTTTCATTGAGTTGTTTTCATGGTTTGTATGGACATAGTTTGTTGCTGACATGTGTGTGACTTGAAAAATTTCATCAGTTATTTTACATGCCTTTGGGTTCTACTGGCAGGCTACTTTCTCTTGTATAAAGATTGCTTCCAGGCTATCTTGTTGTGATTGATGGAATTGTCGGCAAATTGCTTGTATTGTTGCAGGTGTGATTATTACTTTTCATTTGCAAAGTGCTTTATTATGTGTGTGTGGATTGAGGGATTGTTTTCCTGTGGTTGGTTGGATGATGAAAATAGGTTGGATTACTGAATGGAAATTTTTTTGTTATGAGCTTTTTCTTCTCATCCTTATGGAATTTGTTTTCTTTTTTACTGGACATTGTTGTTGTGTAGTTGTCATTTTTGTAAGGTCTTATTAGACTGTGGTAGCTAGCTTGTATGTGGTTATACTACTTTTTATCTATATAAGATCTCAAGTGCTTTGGGTGGAACACAGAGATATTGTCTTTCCAATAGGGGGACATATTGATATAATCATGTTTTTAGGTATGTATATACATATTCCAACATCGGTCTTGTGTTTGATATTCTTTTGCTTGTTATTTCCAGGCTATTAATTAATTTATTTTTCAATGATTGAATAGATTACAAGAGTGAAGTTGAACTCAAGGATATTAAAAGGGCCTAAACAAATGGGATATTAATAATGTTATTAAATGTGATATCTCTGTTTTCAAATAAAATAAAATTTGAAACAAAATATTTCTTAGTGTACACTCAAATTATACTCATCAATTATAAAATAATTAAAAAGAAATGTCCTCCAAAAAATTTAGGTGATTTCTGACTTCCCCCACTTTCGTGGATATGAACACACTACGGAAGTGTCTACCGAAGTGATCTCACTTCCGGTGAAATGAACACAAAAAGTGGGGGAAGTGCCCACTTCGGTGCCCCATCACTTCCGGGCAAATGAACACAAAAAGTAATACTTCCCCCACTTTTGTTGACTTCGGGGGAAGTGGGACTTCCGCCCACTTCTGACTTTCGAACACTTACGGGCAAGTGAACTCCCCCGAAGCATCTGTTGTTCGGCCCATTTGGCCATTATGTCGAACATAAATTTCGGTTCTCTCGAAATACACGCCCGCCATTCAATGATGGTCGCCAACTTGGTCTTAGACCTTCATCCCAACATCACTAACCCTATAGAAGAGGAGATGACTGATAAGGTGAAAGAGCGATTGGGACTGAAGGACTCAATGGATCTGGGAGACCTAATCAACCCTAGAGGAGAAGCACGTGGCAAACGATCCTTGTAAGAGCACAAATAAAACCCAACAGAAGGGTAGAGTTGCATTGGAGGATGAACAATTTTCTCTCTTTTATGGTCTCCCAAAACCAAAACTAAGATAGTTGTCATGCAAGTATTAATGTGGAACCGTAGAAGAGTATTAGGAAGTGACACAATTAATAGGGTATAGTCGTTAATTCGATCCATTAAGTTATTGATAGTCTGTCTGCTTGAGACCGAAGCAGATGAACCAAAGTATTGAGGTTCTGTGGTAAATGGGTGGCATTTGTTGGGAAATAACCGAGGTTCTTCTTCCTGAGGAGCTCGGCAGACAGCTCCTAAATCCGAGCTTCTCTTGGAGCACCTCGGAAACTCAGTTGTCAGAACTGAGTGCTCTACACCAGAACCGCTACACTTGCGATCCTTCAAGCGCTTCCCCTTCGCTGAGAAATAGGATCGCTGGAGGCTGCTGACTAAACAACTCAAGCAACCTGCAAACAAGAGAACCATAACAAATATATACCACACACGACAGTATTTACGTGGTTCGGCAACAGTGCCTACGTCCACGACCCACACCCTTCTTCTTTTTCAGATAAACTCAAGGAAGAAGATGAACAGGAGATACAAAGCTCTCTTAAGCTCTCTCACTCACTGCTGGTTATCAACTACAAAGATATCTCTCTCTTGAACACACAGTTGAACAACAACATCATAGTTGGGAGAAGATGGCCTTATATAGGCACTTCACTGGTGAAGCTTCCTTGACACACTTCTGTCTCTGCCTTATACAACACTCTTGTGTCACTTCACTGCGATTAATGGGGCTAGCGTGTCGGTGTCTGTGTCGGAGATTACACTTCCAAGGTTGGTAGCCACTCTGATGTCGGCCTTTAGGGATTCTCGCTTTGATCCTTTCCTTCTACTGGGCCCACCCTCGCATCTGCTCGGATGTCTTCATCACCTGAAGGATGAGTAGCTCCCACTCGCTTCATAGCTCCTTGGTCGAGCTCCTGGCCAAGATTGATGCTTCGGAAGAGGACCTCGCATCAAGACCGGAGGACTCCATTCCTCACAGCATTGGCTATAGTCGCGACAATTGGTTATTTAGGGGGAGTTATAGTCCTATGGAGAAGATAACTCGATATTGTAGTGCCAATTATGGCCACTAAGTATGTCCTACATATCATTGTTTCTTTTAATGTAAATAAGAATTTGGTTTTCTATGTGATCTACAACAACCAAGTGGTGAGTATTTAAAAAAGTACATGGACAAAACTAGGCAAGATTTTAGGTTTAAAGGTCCCATGAGTTGACTTCAATGCGGTGAGGAACACAGAAGAGAGAAGAGTTTGAACATGATGCGCCCAAATAGGCATGAAATTAATCCAGACTACTTAATAATTTTGTAATCCATCATGGTCTGATAGAGCTTAAATTCTCAGGTACCCTTTTCACTTGGTGTAATAATCCAAAGTGGTAGCGCTAGGGCATAAGCTAGGGTTGATAGAATAATAACAAATAACCTATGGACTAGTGAGGTGAGCTCGTATTCTATAGATCATAAGCAAGATGTCAATCGCAATTCATTGCCCAATTCCGCTCACTTGTAACCTTCAAAAGTTGATGGGTGATAAGCCATTTAGGTTCGAGAACAGTTTGTTAGAAATGCGGTATTGTTAGGAGACTGTAACTAGGATTTGGAGGGAGGACACAAGAGGAAACCCTATAAACTCTCTTAGTATAAAATGTGATAAACTTAGAAAGGATCTAAACAAGAACTTCAAGTTAAACCTAAAGGGCATTGAATTTGAGATCAAATCAACAGAGGAGGTAATCTCCCAGATGAAATTAGCAGATTGTGGGTCTAGAAATAATGAACAATTCTGAGATACTCTTAGATCCTTATACAACAAACATCATGCTTTTCTAAGGCAATCCACCATAGCATGGGCACAAAGTGCAAGAACTATATGGCTTAGAAATGGAGATTACAACTCTAGATGGTTTCACAGGTTAACTAATTAGATGCAAAGAAACAATAATATATAGGATAGTCCACATTAAGGGAGAGGATAGCGGAGTGGTCTCTAATCCTGAGAACATTGATTAATTATTTATAAACCTCTACACTTATAAGCTTTGGCAGAGACATGGTGGTTGAACCTAACAGGTTGATGTAGGCCTCGCCATAAATAGAGAGGAGCTGATCACAAGACCAATCAGCAGGTTTGAGATATTTAAAGCCCTTTCTTCATTGGCCCCACGTAAATACCCTCTACCTAATGGATTAAATGTTAAATTTTATAGAAAGTGTTATTATGTTGTTAAGGATTAAATGGTGAATGCTATATGTTATTATTATTTTTTAATATAGTGAAATACCTAAGAATTTGAATAAGGCACATTGCCACCACTCTACATAGCAAATTTAGAAAGCCATATGTAGGAATAGGATTGTTTTCCAGGAAAAGAGGTTTGATACAAGGATGTCTGCTGAAAACAACATCAACATGGCATTGGTCCCGTTAACAATGTCAGAAACCTATAGCGGCGGATGTGTCGTAAATGGCGTTATGCTGCTATAGGTTGTATTTTCCGCCCTAAATATATAGGGACAGAAGATGTACTGGCTAGGTAATTTATCCTATAGCGGAGGATATAGGTTCTGCATGTTGGTTTAATTAGAGTTTTGATCCTTTTTCGAAAGTGTGTCATGTGCAATATCTGGAAGTTAGCAAATGTAAATCCTACGTAGGATGGTTGGTCGAGATTAAGTACTGTATACTTGTTGGTCTCTAATATCTGCAATATAGTCATCTAAGTTTGTGGACATTTCATCAAACTTCATTTCGAAAACTTATTAGAAGTCATCCATATTCATGCAGCAAAATTGATCAAGAAAGAGAATTAGGATGCATATTGTTTGCACTTATTATATAGAAGGTGACATATAATATAGTAGAGTACAAGTTTTATTGAAGTTCATAAACTAGTTGCTTTATATATATATGCCTTCATGCCATCATTTTTTCTTCTTCAAACCCACAGTAAGCTTTGAGAGTATCGGTATTTATGACCCATCCTCCATCTGTGAAGAGGTACTTCATGTAGTCTGCAAAGTTGTAGGGCTTGTAGAGCTGTGGGTGGTCTTGATCAACCAGCTCTCCCGGGGCTTGTATAATGCATTCATCTTTGAAATATGATCCGAACTGGATTGAATGCCTCTTCTCATTATTCAACATCTTCACTCTATGTGGTGGTGCCTTAACCCTCCCGTTGCTCCATGCCTGGTGATTTTCGATCATCACATGCAGTACATATATACATCAATTATATAGGTTCTCAAATGAAGTTGACTAGATAGGTCGTGTTATACTCTAATTTTGATTCTTGTTTGCTAATTAGTGTTAATGGTAGGTTTTTGAGATGTTGATCAATCTATTTTAATATACCCATGGAAAGGTATGAAGTAAGTACATACTCGTAGAAATTTTATGATTTACATATATAATCAAGTTTTACAAATGTTTGGATCTATATCATAAAATCAATTCCATATATTTTTTTAAGATTAAAAAAATAAAGATAATTTATATTTATTAATTTTTAAAAATTAAAATTTCATTCAACATGAAACTAATTATAAAATTTATGAACAAATTTGCTTATTTGGGTACTCATATAAATTAAAATGATCTCATGTTCATTCTAATTTTATGATTAAGATGAATCAACGGCCTCTTGTGTAAGGCATAAATGGTTTGAAAAAACTCATAATCGAACCCCCACAATCACAAGGTGAGTGTATGCAGGGAGCCGGATTGCACGCCCCTGACTTATCTCATGGGAAGGGGCATTTGTTGCCTTTGTATAAAAAAATTAAAAAATTAAAAAATTAAAAATAAAAAAAAGGGGGATTAGGATGAGACCTGTAGGGATTCGCCGACGAGGACATTGAAGGAGTTGGGGGAAGCGAAAAACCATCTACCGTCCTCGGTTTGGACATCCAATCCCTGGCCTGCTTGCTGCCGTACGATGGTCAAAATTTGCAAGTCACGGTGAGAGGGCAAGGTCACCATCGTCTCCTGGTTATCCGGATCATTGTACTCCGCCAGCTTAAGCCCATACACTACCGACTTCTCCAGCGATTCCCATTCTTTCTCCACACCCAGCGCCTCCACCACCATCCTCCTCACCATCTTCTCCAGCTCCCTCATTTCCCGTGCATACTTCCCGACCACCTCACTATATATACATCATTAAGTATACGTAGTAGCTAGTTTTGGTGTGTACGTGAGAAATTTTGACATTAATAAGAGATTTAATTAATTAATTAATTAATGTAAAAACACAATAATATCAGATAAGAGGAGCAAACCAGAAAGCTGGATTTCCAGTGGGCGGCCACAAGAGAGCAGAGAAGGCCGATAGAGAGGAGTCGGTGGGAGCATCATGAACTTTGAGGCTCTCAAAGTTGCAACCAGGGTAGCGGGGGACGTAGCCATGGTAAGGCTTATCCGAATGGGTCCTCATTTTGACGTCCGGCGGGAGTGCAAAGAGCTCCTCCAGTACTGGGCCGAACAACTCCTCCAATGTCTCCCGCGACACTCTATCGTATACCGCCTCGAAGAACCCATGCGTTTCCAGCGCTTCCATCACCTCCTCCCGTACCTTCATCCATTCCTTTGTGCCCGCCTTCCCCATCTCCAACCCTGAGAAATCTATCTTTCGGATTTCACTCATTTCACTACCCATTCTCTCTCTCTCTCTCTCACACACTGATCTCGGACGTGTCTATCCGGCTGCACATATATATAGATAGATATATCACGCACCAATAATTTCACACTCCATCTAATCTCGTACAGTTGGTCGAACGTGTCTGTCCAGTGTTGGTGGAACGTCATTTCATTATCCTCGGACGGTGGGTCCATGTAATCTCACAGTTGATCCAATAATCTTTGTCTAACATTTGGATATGCACAATCCAAAATATCTTTTATCATTTATCATCTTAATTCTAATATATTTTAAATATTTTATTAAATATAACATAAATGTTAATTTATTCTTACATATTTGTATATGATAGTATAATGTTAAATTTATTAATAATTTCATAAAAAAACCTTTGAAGATAATATTATATATTTAATTAAAAATAACTTATTTTATTATTTATATTTTTGTAGAAGTTTTAAAAAAATTTCACTTCCAATAATTAATTAATTGAAATACGACAATTTTTAATTAAATATTCTATTAAATTATTAAATTCTCATTCCTCTGTAATTAATTTATTAAAATACATTGGTTCTCTACATTAATAATTTGTTAACTATTCATATTTTGAAGATGTAAAATTATTTTTAGGATGAACTATTTTATCAAATTTTTGAAGATAACTCCCTTACAATTTTTTAAAGAAATTTTCAAAAAAAAAATCAATTCTTTTATAATTAACTTATCAAAGTACATCAATTCTTTGAATTAAATATTACATATATCTATTACACCCAATAATTTTACACACCAATAATTGAGTGTCTATCTGCATCAAAATACAGTACCATGGAGAACTCCAAGGTTTCGGCAAGGAAGTTGTGGAGAAGTTTGAAGACTCCCATGAATACCTGAACAAGCTCAAGAACTTCATTGATTAGAAGGTGATTGAGTTTAAGAATTCGAACTCTAGAGGTTGCTAATCACGCCTCTGGAGGAGCTGGGGAGGTTTTCAAACTCTTTCTTTGAACATTTAGAGTTGGACTTAGCCTCTCTAGACTTCAAAGGCTCTCTCCAATATCTTCCCTCTACCCCCGAGGACGACACTGGTAGGTCTGAAGCGGAGGTTGCAGCCGAAACTGAGTTGTAGTGCTAGTTGAACCCGAGGCGTCGGCTCCAGTCAAGGTTGAGGCATTTGTGTCAACCAAGGCCAAGGTCTCTCAGACAACTCCTCAATGGTAAAATCTTGTACTTTTATACATATTTCTTTTTTGTACATGTACAATATCAGAGAAACTTATTAATAAAAAAATGATTTCTTCTTTACTTACTTGTGTCAATATTTTTTCCATCCAAATAAATGAGTGAATGTTGGGTGGTTCTTTTCTTCCCGAAGTCAAGTTTTACCTTTTGGAATGAGAAAGTTTTGCTCCTTTTGGTCGTCAGCTATAAGACTTAGTTATTCTAGTGCAACTAACTCTGAGCTCAGTAATCTGCAGATCTATTACGTTAGATTTCAATGGGATTTGAGATTGGTTCATGTATTGCAAGGTAAAAGTTCAACTCATAGAGTTGGAGTCTTGCGGTATAGGAATATATCATAGTAGATCCACAATCGGGAAAGAAAAATTAGGGTTGGAGAACTTCTGACCCTACCCATAGGAATATGGTACCTGAGACTTTGCAGGTATTTATGGATAAGTCATGAATTCTAACTGATGTCGAACATCAAGAAGCCTAATCTTACCACCGAGTAACCCTTGTTCGCATTTGCTTGCAATTTAGTAGGAATCATAGATAATCATCCTTAATATGTCAAGAAGGCATACATGATACAACCCTAAATACTATCAATTGAGTTTTTCCCAAACATTTCTCCAATCTTGATTTTTGTGTTTTCTAGATAATTTTAAGTTAGAACCAAACAATCTTTCGGTCGATTGAATGAACCAAGAGTTAAGACGAATCTAGTACTTAGTTAGATCTTATTGTTAGTTCTGTCAGGTCGGGTTGTCTGCCTGTTGTAAAATAAGTTGCAACACGGATTGCAACTAGCTGCTCATAGAGTTTTTCAAACACATTCACACACACTCAAGCAAAGCAAAGCATACACACACTCTATCATAAGCACCCAAGTCTTATGATAGCAACCAAGCCTACGTCTGGGGGGCCAAGCCCGAAGAAGACAATCCACTAAAGATGTAGGGAAGACAGGAGTACAAGAGTCTCTCTCACTCTCTCACTCTATCATAAGCACCCACTCCTTGATTGACAATGAACTCTATCACCCTTCTCCGAGGGACAACTCTAGTCTGCTCACTCCAATCCTTTGAGTCCTGGTCTTATATAGGCGCCTCCCTGCCTTCACACGACAGCTACCATCTTTAGGATTTCCCAAATCTCCGCGACTGCCAAATTGGACTCCTTCTATATTTGGCTATTGCAACCTAGTTGTAACCATAATTGCAACACGACCCGGCTGACGAACTGACCAAGGCTACAACATCCAACGTTCTTCGACCTCGACACACCTCCAACCCTTCTGGTTGAGTTCCGAGTCTACTACGTCGGATCGATCCACCTGATCCCAACCAACGCAACTAGCCGATCCACCTCTCCGTCACGTACTCAGCCCATCACTATCGCACCCCACCATGGTGAAGATCTTCAATCAACCTTCATCTTCAATCATGCAAGGTTGAGCTGTTAGATTGGCTCCACCAATCTCTTTCCAAACTTAGTCTTGATTCACTACAGCTTGGCCTATCATGCTCCACCATATTTGCTTACCAAATATGGCCTTCCTGATTTGGCTTTCATCAATCACCTCATCAATCATATATTAGTTGCCAAATCTAGCTGCAAGCTTTCATCCAATTAGTCTGATATGATCATGCTTCTTTTGCACATGTTGCTTGCCAATTCTAGCCTCCAATCAGCATACACTTGAGATCTCCAATCATGTATGCAATCTTCAATCAATCATCCTTTGATGGAATCTTCAAGCTTTGATTTCAATCAACCTTTGATGATGCTTCCTTCCGAGAATAGAGTCTCTCAATCAAATCTGTTAAGCATGCATCCATTTGCATGGAATCTTCAATCAATAATTCAGCTTTCAATCCATGCAACTACCAAGCTTGCAACCCATTAGTTTCCTTCCATATGATAGCTCCTTGCCAAGATAGCTTAATAGCCAACCTTCCAACTGTAGCTCCAGAAATATCTTCTTCTCATGTGGAATGTCTTCAATGCTTTGACCTTATGCCGTTGACTTGTCAACCATGTCTTGACCTCATGCCTTTGACTTGTCAACTGTCTAGTTGTCTTGACTTGGTCAACTCCCATCATAGCTTCTTGCCAAGGCTGGTTCCATGAAGTCTTCAAGCTTTCTATGAAGTCCTCCAGCATGCTTTGACTTTGTCAACTTGCCACGTCAGCTTGTGCCACAGCACCATGTGTCAAATGATGCCAACTTACTTGCTTCAACACTAACACTTAGCTACTCCCTATGGGTTTAACAATCCTATCTCATCACTTTTTTACTTTTATGGCATGTGTACTTGCGTGAGAGCGCATATACACTATGCACCCAATATGAATTAGGAATATGTTGGGCAAAAACCCTGGACTTCCTTTCAAGGATTTGGTTCAACAAATAAGATTGCGGAACAAATGAACAAGAGCAAGCAATCACCAATCTCTAATCTACCAATCACCAATATGCAAAAGGGCAATCAAATTAAAACAACTAATCATTAGAAAATGAGAGAGAGACAAACAAATTTTTACGTGGCAAATTGCCTACATCGACGGGTGGCAGTGCAAAGAACAATCAAATCAATGGGCGGTTACAAGGTTGTCTCCTGCAAATATCTCTGAGCTGCTTTTTTTTACGTAGTTCAGCAACTTGCCTAGCTCCACTGATGCAAAGCTCTCTCTTACTAGTCACCAAGAACTAGAGTCTATAAGATACCCTAGGATACCAAGAATACTATTGTAAAATCCAAGGATTTTATATGGTTAATCTTCCTAATTATTTCGAGTAATTAGTGAACTCCTCGAAATTTAAATTATTAGAATTGATATGAGGGTTTTAAAATATATATATATATATATATATATATATATATATATATATATATATAATAAAAATAAATAAACAAGTGCATGGTTGCCATTAACAACGATTGAAAGTTTTTTTGTAAAACACGTGTGGCTGGGGGATTAAAAGTAGCAAAAGAATTATAATATAATATATAGAAAGAAAAGTATGAATATAACACTTGGGATTATAAAATAGAAATAGCAAAATATTAATATGGGAAGGGTGTGCATGGCTGGTGTGACCTATGATAATAAATTTATATATATATATATATATATATATATATATAATGAAAGAGAGAGAGAATTAGAGGTGAAAGCATGTAACAACCATGCAGGAACCCATTTTAATGTGTTTCAACAGCTAGGATTTAAGTTGCCACATAGTGTGATCAAATCCCAAGGCATGTACAGGGAGTCTCTCCTTCGCCAACGGACGCCGCCACATGACTTCGTCCACTCCTCCGCGATTATAGCACCAGTCAAAATGGGAAGTTGTGATTACATTCCCACGATTGAAGGGATCGTGATCCCACCCACTTCTGGCCACAACATTCCATAAGAGGAAAGGGTTTGGGAACCCTAACATCACCATCGTTGAAGAGAGGGAAAGAACTCCACCACGTATCTGGTCAACAACGAGCTTGTCAGGGAACTTCAGCAGCGCGCTTTTACCTTATCCGGATTGGGATCGCAGGAGGACTTCGGAGACTCGGTAATCACCTTTCCTCTCCACTGTCTGTTCTAGTTTGAATCCAAGTTCTTGGAAGTATGGATGCTAGTTAGGTTTCTTGGGTTTAAGGAATCAAATCTACTTGCATGCATGGCCATAGGATGACTAGGTTGTAGACATGCATGAGCTATATTATGGTCTGGACTATAGAACTAGATGAGAAGTTGTTGGGCCTTAGTTTTGGTTGAACTCTAGTAACCTTTGTGGTTGTTGCTGGACTTGATTTCATGGAATGAATTAAAAGTATTAGTTTAGTTTTGGTTTGGTTTGATTGCCTGTTGGATGCAAGGAAAGAGATGATATAGTGAGGATGAGAATTGGGTTGTGATTGTATGTATTATTTTCCTCTGGGTTTTGGCAAGAGTGAACCTTGAGGTTACTTGCAAGGTTGGTGAGGCTATTAACATCCTCTGAGACTAGGTAAGGAATGAACTATGTTTGAGGCGGTTGTTTGTGTGGAAGAGGACCTGTTAGTTTACAAGGAATTAACTTTTCGATGGGTCTTGCAGGATAGTTGTGAGCATACTTTGGAGATGCAAGGTTTATACTTGGAGGACATTCATACTAATGATTAAGTGGAGAGTGTGCACGTATATGCCTGCAAACATGATTTATTAAGTGGTGGGTTTAAAGTGATAGAGATAATAAGAGATGATGATAACCCATGATGGGGGATTAATACATGTGGTAGGATTTGGTTGTAACAGTGGCAAGGGACTGTTAATGGTTGGGTTAGCATGGGTTGGACCTTGGCTATGTTAATAACTAAGAATGGTCCAGGAGTCTTCTTTTGGGTCTAAAAAGGCATGATAATGGCTTGAATTTTTAACAATGTTTGTTAATGGAAAATGAAAGCAGGAGTAGTCATATTTATAGAAGCATGGTTGAAGGTTTGGTGATGTGGAATGGGAAAGATCTGTGACTGATTTTTTTTTTTGGAATGGTTATTAGTGGACTCTGATCTAACTAATGACAATTGTGGTCTAGTATAGGCCAATGGGTTGAAGACTAATGTTAATAAGTGAGATAAAAACTTAGAGCTAAATTAATCAAGTTGAGGAAGTGATTAAGGGGCTGCAGTCTGGCTGTCCCCTTCGAAGGACAGTTGGGCAGCCTGTAGTTACCCGATAGGGATGTAGAATATACCGTTGGAAAGATGAGGAAAAGATATTTCCAACGAGCTTTAGATCAACTCAAACGGGTTCCTGGATCAAAAGTTATGAGCAATTCTTTGAGATTGCGCAATAGCTTCAGGAATTCTATATTAATATTGTTGATGATATTAATAGACCACTTCGTGTTGGTGATGGTACTAAGTCATGATTATCATTACCAGATTTGACGTAGGGATGCGTCAAGAGGAGATTCCGTGGGATTCCAGACTTCGTGATTACAGGTAAGTACTTCGCCTAGTTTCCACCCGGTTTTGGGTTTTCTTGGACTTGCTTTATTTTTGCTTGGTTATGCATGATTTTGTTGATATCATGTTCTGTTGATGATATGGATACATGCATGTCTGTTCCTTTATTTATTTGGATTCTCGTGCATGTATTGTTGAATTCGGGATGTTGGCATCCCTAGTGTTAGCTAGTTTCTTCCACCCGGATCAGTGGAGCGTGGGGGCTCCAGTTTGAGAGAGAACCCTCGGGGATGGGACACCCTAACGTTCCAGCATTCCACGCCAGAGGGGTGATACTCTGGTTTTCTTGCCTGTTAGCGGGATTGATACGCTAACCATGTCGACATGTGTGAGAGGTGGCGCTACCAAGGAGAGACAAGTTAGTCGCTGGCAGCAGATGTTGTGTGTTGCTGGTCAGGGGATGTTCTTTGAATTTTTTTTCCAGATCCTGGGGGCAATCGTTAGATTAGGGGTCCCTACCGTTGACTAGGTCTTTGTGGTAGGTCTGAGACCCCTAGGATGTGATGACACAGGATGTTATCCTCATTTGTTTGTTAACATGTAGATGATATGTTTCTTGATCATATATGTTTCTTTATGATCCCTGCAGGGTGCTTACTGAGCTTTCCATTCTAAAGCTCAACCTCTTGTTCCCCATTTTTCAGGTCCTGAGGAGCTGGGGGCTTGATCTCAGGAGACGTACGAGGGCTGGGATACTTGCTGAGGTCGTGGATCTCATTTGTTTATTTCTCATGTGAGAGTTTATGTTTTTAGGACCCTTGTAGGGCCTGGACTGTTTAGGGTATTTTGGACCCTTGTGTTCATTTTGTGCTACTCTGATTTTATTTTGTTATATTATGGATTATGTTTTGTTATATGTTGTACTTACTTAGGCCTTGTATTCGAGTGGGGCTTATCTCTACTTGGGTACGGCCGATTTGTTCATGTGCCCGAGGCCTGAAATCCGAGTCGGGGCGTGACAACTATGGGATACCAACTCTCAATAGACTAGAGCCTAATTATTATAGCCCTCTAGACATAACTCTTATTCTGGTATGAATAGAACTTAAACACTTATCTCTAAATCAAAATTTATCTCTAACAGGACCCAAACTGGTGAATTTGACTTGAATTCGAGACAATTCTATCTCTAAATCAATCATATCTTTAATCATAATTAGAGTTGGACTCAAACTGGTGAATTTGACTTGAATTGGCGACAACTTCCAACAAAATATACCCATCGGCAGAGCATGATTAAGCAAAATGGGGATGAAATGGGCCAAATCTGGAACAGAGCTAACTACAAACACATGTTATTCAAAGATGGTTCCTAGAAAAAAAGAGATGATATTGCTGAAATCACCTACATAATCTTATCTAATACAGGTGAATTTTGTATTTCAAGTATGAAGACATATGGTATTGAGTCATCCTTTGAAGCAGAATTAGATGCGGTAAAACCAAGTATTGAAAAGCTGAGGCAAATGGAATCAACATATGTAATCGTGCACACTGACAACCACTATATATCAATGATCCTCAAATAGAGCGGAATTTAATTTAATTGGAGGATGCGAGATACCACAAATGACCGTCGAAGATCGTTGAAAGGACTTAGGAACTAAGAATGCAGACTCATACACAGAGAAGACAATAATGCTGCTAACTGCTTCGCAAATTAGGCAAGAAGAAAAAGAAGAAGAAAGGAATGGAAAATAAATGAAGATGGTACTCAAGTTACCATCTGAAATATTAAAAGTAGTTTTCAAAATAGAAATATTAAGGATTTTGTAATGAACAACTAGTCCTTCTAACTCTATTATGAAAAAAACAAATAATAGTGCTTTTTTGTCAATAATTAAGATGAACATATGTATATATAGAATATGTTGGATTGAGTTAAATATAAATCATCAAATTATTTTTCTTTAGTGGATCCTGAGTATATATCCAACAAATTTCATTGTCCTGTCATGGTTATATTGACTTCACTCTTTTGCACTTGTTTGGAATTTGGTTAATGTTTAGATATTTTTAGACACGACCTGTCTCACCATCTCCATCCTCTCAAAATTTTTCAATTATTTATAAATTAAATTTCATAAATTTACAATTACACTCGTAGTTCTCTTGTTCTTGATCAAAATATCATTCCAGCTTTTAAAACTCGCATTTATAGGTATACTATACAAACCAAACATCGATTGATAAGTACTATATATAGACATAGAGCGATTGGACTAATACGAAGTAATTTTCTCTTTTTTTTCACATGGCAATATGGTTTTAAGAAAAAAAATTGAACAATATGATACACCTACTTATTTATTTATTTATGAAAATTAATGAAGTCATCATGAATCAAATAAGGCTGTTGTTTTTCCACTTGAATTGTAAAGATGATGAGTTACTTTCCTTTATTTTTTTATAAAAACGACAAACACTCACACAAGGGAAGTCAAAGATGTGGCAGACGTGACAGTTTAATCTCAAATAATCCACAATAAAACATCAACTCTGGCTCTCATTTTACAAGAGCGGAGATTCAATTCCAGGTGATCCGTAGGATAACCCATCTCTTAAAAAAGGACCATGATACTAATAGGCCTTATTTTCTCATTTGGTTGGTGTCTGGTGCTTGTCTCTCATGATGTCACTGTAGGTGCAAAACAAAGACTTCATTTAGTGGGTGTCTGTCTGAATAGACATAAATGCCTTGTCAATGTGAATAGCAGTTAAACATTTTGTAACATCAAGAAGTGATATGCTTGTTCAACCATTATCTCTTGATATTAGATAACAAATCTTTTGTTACATGATATTTATAATTAGGAAAAACAGGTTTACTATTATCTTCATGAATTGACACACTAAATTTAGTTATTATTGCTCCATAATTTATTATATAATATTTCGTCAAAGTGTGTAAATTAGTTATTATAAAAATAAAAATTATATTAAGACTGTCGATAGAGATATCACCTCGATCACATCTTAAAAAGTATTTAAGTGAGTTATAAAAGAGATTAGATAAAAAAAATATAAATTCATCAAATTATTAGAATTATTATTATTTGTTTGTGCCGAAGGACAACTTACATTATAATGAACATCACTTTATATAATATATTACAAACCACTTGTAAAATAAAAATAAAAATAATTGAAATACAAGGGAAAAATCCAATTCTAGTATAATAAATAAACATTTATAAAAGAGCAACCTACTTTAATGTATTTATATCTTCTCTATCACTAACCCTGCACAAGAGAAGAGATGACTGAGGTAGAAGATCAATTGGGACCAGAGGACTCAAATGGATTTAGGAGACACAGTGTCAACCCTAAAGGAGAAGGGAGTGGCAAACGATCATTGTAAGAGCACAACAAGACCCAGAAGAAGGGTAGAGTTGCACTGGAGGATGACCTGTTTTCTCTCTTTTATGGTCTCCTGAAACTATGAATAATTGTCATGTAGGTGTTAATATAGAACGATAGAGGAGTATTAGGGAGGGACACAATTAATTAATTGGAAATGGTCGTTAATTCGGTCCATTATGCTATTGATAGTCTGTTTGCTCGAGACCAGGGTAGATGAAACCAAAATATTGAGGTTTTGTAGTAGGTTTAGGAATGGGTAGCATTGGGCTATAATCCCGGCAATTGGTTATTTAGGGGGAATTATAGTCCTATGGAGATCAAGAACTCGATATTGTAGTGACAATATTGCCGCTAATTATGTCTTATAATGTAAATAAGAATTGGGTTTTCTATGTGATCTACAACAACCAAGTGGTGAGTATTCAAAGAAGTACCTTGACAAAACTAGGCAAGAGAGAAGAGTTTGTACATCAACCCAAACAGGTATGAAATCCAAACAGCTTAATAATTTCTTAATCCATCATGGTCTGATGAAGCTTAAATTCTCAGGCACCCCTTTCACATGGTGTAATAATCCAAAGGGTAGTGCTAGGGCATGGGCTAGGTTTGATATAAAAATGACAAATAACCTATGAAGTGGTGAAGTGAGCTCGTATTCTATGGATCATCAAGCAAGATGTCAAAATCAGACCACTCACTTGTAACCTTCAAAAGTTTGATGGGTGATATATAGGCCATTTAGGTTTGAGAACAGTTTATTAGAAATGCGGTATTGTCAGGAGAGTGTAAGTAGGATTTGGAAGGAGGGCAAAAGAGGAAACCCTATGAACGCTCTTAATATATATAAAATAAAATGTGATAAACATTGAGAGGACCTAATTAAAAATAAATTGCAAGTTAAACCTAAAGGGCATTGAATCTGAGATCAAATCAACAGAGGCGGCAATTAATAACCCAAATGAAATTAGCAGATTATGGAGTGCGGATGTGGAATGACACTATTTTGACACTTATTTATTTGGCGTCTTTTTCGTTATTGGAGCATTAATGTTTTATCAATTCCATCAGATGGATGGAAAGAATATCGAAAAATAATGGCGATGTCGATTTTCATATATTTAGGAACTTGTAGGGTTTAAATGCTTAACGGGTGAAATTTTATACGATTGGAATTTCATCATTTAATACAAGGCCCTACAAGTTCCTAAATCATATGTAAAATCACACGCTTCGCTATTTTTCACGCTCTTTCCATCCATACGTTGAATTTAGTTACAACACCGTGCCAAATAACGAACAAACGCCAAACGCTGCCACAAAATAAATGCTCCCAATCCTCGATCCTAAAATTGTATTTTAAATATATATATATATATATATATAAATTATAAAAAATTTATAGATAAATACTAATTGATATATATAATTAAAATAAAATTATATATATATATATATAAACTAATTATAAAATTTATGGACGATTGTGCTTATATGGATTAATCCACCTAAATTGAATTAGAGAAAAATAGCAAAAAATCCATCCTTAATATATAAAACAAATTGAGAAAGCAAAAAAGAATTAGAGAAAAATTAGCAAATGCGAAGGATTAAGAGGATGGGACCTGGAAAGATTCGCCTATGACGACATTGAAGGAGTTGGGGGAAGCGAGAAGCCATCTATCATCATCCTTGGTTTGGATCTCCAATCCCCGGCCTTCTTGCTGCCGTATGATGGTCATGATGATCATGTCACGGTGAGCGGGCATGGTCACCATCGTCTCCTGGTTCACCGGTGCATCGTACTCTGTCATCCTAAGCCCATATACTACCGACTTCTCCAACGATTCCCATTCTTTCTCCACGCCCAGCGCCTCCACCACCATCCTCCTCACCATCATCTCCAGCTCCCTCATGTTCCGAACGTACCTTCCTACCACCTCACTATATATATATATATATATATATATATATATATCATTAATTACATGCATGCAAAGAAACAATTGTTTGTAAGTAAGAGAGGAAGAGGGAGAGAGAAGCAAATTAATTAACCAGAAAGTTGGATTTCCATTGGGCGGCCACATGAGAGCAGAGAAGCTAGATAGAGAGGAGTCGGAGGAAGCATCATGAACTTTGAACATAAACCATTAATTTCCCTTTATTTTTATTATAGACTATTGTATAACAATTTTGAACATAACCATTATATATTTAATTAAAAATATCATAATTTACCCTTACATTTTTCAGGAAAATTTCACAAAAATCCAATTCCCTTTAAATTAATTAATCAAAATACATCAATTCTTTGAATTAAATATTTCATTAAAGTTATTGAATTCTATTATTTTATTTAAAAATAATGCTTCATTAGAATTATGTTCAGTTTTAAAATGAATGTATGGTAAACTATTTATAAAAGAGATTTTTTGGAATTTTTAAATATTTATATTCCCCTATAATAAATTAATTATTTAAATATATCAACTATTTCAGTTAAATATTTCATTTAATTTATTAAAATTGCATTACCTTTCCAACTATCATTTGGCCTCACAATCACTCTCTCTTCTAATCTCCCTTCTCCTTTTTCAATTCCTCCTCAATGCAAATTAAACTCAATAATAAGCATTGTTGTTATTATTATTTTATCCTTTATTGTTCTTATTATTATTTAAAGTAAAATTTAAAGATTTGAGTGTACGTTTTATTATATTAAATAGCACCTTGAGTGAGATAAGTTATAAAAGTTATAATTCTTCTAATAAGAAATAAATTGGGATGTATTAATGGAGTACAAGTGAGTTAATTTCATGTTATGAATGTTGACAAAGAAGTGATTTGTGTTTTTTTTTTAATGTGGATAAATTATATTTTTTTTATTAATTAATCAAGAAGACTATAAATATATCCAAATCCGGTTTTACATGGGTTCCACGTAACAGTGATTTGTGTTTCTTTGTGTGTTTAATTTGTTGTAGATTGATTTTATTGTGGGAATATTGAGGTAGAGTTTGGATATAACACATATTTGGGGTGAGTAAGATGAGAAAGAAATCAAGAATACACGAGTGACATTAAAAAATAAAAAATAAAAAATAAATCACATTCATTTATTTAAAATAGGTTGTTATATTGTTAAGTTACTAGATTATTAATTCGGATCCTTTGATGGATCGAGGGGTCGGTTGTTACGACCTGATCGAGCAGCCCCGTAAGCGAGGGATTCTCGTGTCTTTCTGCATTTTTGAAATCCTCTCCCAAGGTGCGCGAGGTCGCTTCCTCCCTGGTGAGCGTTAGGCTATGTCTGATAGTGTTGCATTGTTTGCAGTTGACCTCTTCTAGTGGCATGTGCACTGTCAAACCAAAAGAGAAAGAGGAAGTTGGAGTGACGAATTAATTTTTGGCAAACACATTGTTTATCATTGAAACATCTCATGTTTCTGTCTATCCAGAGACTTCAGGTCACTGCCAACACAAGAAGGTTCCAGCCCGCATGTAGCTCCTTTTCCAGTTGTTTAGACAATTGGGCCTGCCCACATAGATCTTATATCCTGATGGGGGTATTCCGGCTCCCAAGGATGCGACTGTAGTGTGCCTAGATTTCAGATGAATACTGGCATTGAAGAAGCAGATGTTCTGTAGTTTCTACTTCTCAATCACTGGCACGGAGTGACATTTTTATATAAATTTGATTTTATAAATTGATCAATTTATTATGTCAAGATATTTTATTTTTATCTCCATAGCATTTTGCAAATGTTTTTTTTTTTGACGATAAGAGCAAGTGGTCAAGTGGCCACCGCTAAGATCAATCAAATGGGCGAGCATACTTGGGATCGAATCCCGGCCACAACGTGGTATGGGAAAATGCCCTTAGGCCCCACCACGTGGGCACAGGAGCGCCACAAGAAATGCTCTCATCGAGAGTCGAACTCACAACGGGGTTGAAACGCGGGACCAGGGGTACCATTCGGGCTATGAAGCCTTCGATATAGCATTTTGCAAATGTTGGAAGGCTACAAAGTCATGGCCTCCACAACTATGAGCCCAAATGGTTTAATAGTATACTATTGAAGGAAAACTGAGTCCTTTATATATATATATATATATATATATATATATATACCCTTGATAAGATCAGGCGGATCGACATCGCTATTTCCTCGGCCAATTCTTCCATTCGCTCTAGAGATGCTT
Source organism: Dioscorea zingiberensis (assembly GCA_026586065.1). NCBI lineage: Eukaryota > Viridiplantae > Streptophyta > Magnoliopsida > Dioscoreales > Dioscoreaceae > Dioscorea > Dioscorea zingiberensis. The sequence continues at coordinate 178,817 of JAGGNH010000083.1, read as the reverse complement.
GAGGGAAAAATTTCTAACCCGCATGCGGATTTCGGAAAGATCATCGAAAATGTTTCCAAGGTACGCCTATTTTCATATAATTTTATGACCATTTAATCCTACCACTTAACGGTTCTTATTTTAAAAAAATATGAACGGTTCAAAATTTCAACCATTAAGTAAGAGGACCAAACGGTTACTAAATTGTATTTAAAACGAATAACATGCTAAATTTTATTTTTCACGATCTTCCCATCCGCATTTGGAAATCTTTCAAACACGCCCAAAGTCCGTGAATGAGATGATTAGAACAGTTGTTACGATCCCACGTACCACACCATATCAAGCTATATATATATATATATATATATATATATATAAAGCAAAAACTTTCATCAGAATTTTTAAATCAATCAAAATTCTAGAATAGATAATCAAAAGTAGTAATTAGACATTTCTTTGGTGATATAAAAAAACACCAAAAAGAAAATTGTAAAAAACACATCTTGAACAGATATAAACAAAAAATTTCATAATTTAGAACATATGTAATTCGTGTTGTTTGTCAATGGCTCCTTTACGTAGATACCCAAACTTCTTTTCTTCTCGTGATTCAAAAAAATTATATCTATAATATGTAGAAAACACAAAAGACAGAAGAAAAAAAAATCTCTAATTCTAAAAGTAATTGAGGGAAATAAAATAAAGAACTCATAGCATGATATTCATGTATTAATCTAAAGACTTCCAGATCATGCAAAGAGTATGTTTCCAAAATCATTGCAGAAGAAATTAGAGAAGATGAATAAGACATACCTGAATCCATTAAAAAAGAAGTTGGGCGATTCTACGGATGTGGGTCTTCAAAACCTCGAGAGATCGCTATGAGGCTGTTTCTCAGATGGGGAAGAAAACAGAACGATATCTCTCTGGTTTCGGAACCACAACCCTATTTATTAATTATAAATGATATTTTAATAATTAACCATTAGCCCATCATAAATAGTTCATTACTAATAAGGGTTTCTACACATTATTTAAACCCATACTTTAACTGAAATGATGTATCTTTAAACCCTTTTAAAATATTACCCAATAGATCACAATTAAATAGGACATATTAATTAATTGAATAATTTTTCATATACAATTAATAAGATAAACATATGAGTCCACATTAATAAAATTGCTAACAATTATAATAATAAATATAGGCTTTTAGTTGTCTACCTCATGGACACCGAAGCCAATTCATCCATGAAAGGCAACAGTTCTACGGTCTAGCGTCGCAAACACTGATTCTTGATTCTGCCTAGAAGTGGCCTCATGACGATCTCCCCTATGCAAGATTCACACAACATTTACAATGAACTGGAAGAAACAAAAGGATTAATTTAATTTTACCTAAAGAAAGATATAATCCATGTGATTTGCCTACACTTGCTTGCATACCTTTGGGATCATGAAGCAAATTGAAATATTCCTGAATAAACAACATTGGAATCTCCAAAGTCAGATGCAATTTTCTTGAAAATAGTAAATGAATTTACAAGTAAGTGGGCTGAAGATATTAAATTTTATCTAAAGAAATAAATAAATCATCCATGTGATGCCTGCACTTGCTGCGTACCATTAGGATGAAGCAAATTGAAATCCTGAATAAACACATTAGCTCGTCAGGATTATTATTATATAGAAGGGATCTCCAAATTCAGATGCAATTTTCTTGAAAATTATAAACGAATTTACAAGTGGGGTGAAGATATGAAGTGCAACATATTTAAGAAAGAAAGATAAAAATAAAAAAATAATTGCTGCTGATAACTCGGCCAAATTGCTGCAAACACTGCTCTAATTTCCATGGAATAAATAAATAAATGAAATACAGAACTTCACCGTTGAATGATTGATCATCCAATTTGTATCTTTGGAGCATAATCTCTACTTGAGATCCTACAAAGCATGTACTCTGTAGATAAAGAGAGACATTAGTTGGCTAACTGATAGGCTAAGCTCGGAGTGCTAAATATCAAAATAGACTTTTCTGCATGCAACTCACTACTTGATGAAATCAAAGCTAGCAGTTTATGCTACTGAGAATATAAGCCATGAGTGAGATAAGGGGAGAACGTCTGCTAAAATCCTCTTTATTGTTAACTTTCTTGATGACAAAGTCACAGATTCTGCAAGCCTGCAACTGACAGGGACAAGGTTCCTTCCAATAACCTCAAGATAACTGCAACACCAAGATAGACAAGTTATGTCAATGGCAGGGCAGTTGTAAGTGTACACAAGGCAACTTTGGGAAGAAATTAGAAATTCCAAAAGTTACCAACAAGCAATTTTTCCCCTTTGAAACACAGTCAGCACTGCGAACATCAAACATCAATTATGCATGTATAGAAAGTTGATTTATCGCAGCTAATAATATTAGAAGGTTTTAATTAACATCAGCGCCCACATGAATGCACTGAGAGATATACAAAGACAACAGAAGGTTGCAAATAGCTCAGGCCAGATGGAAATATTCACTAAGATCATATTTCCCTAGAATATTTCAACGGGATGAAACAACTACTGATGAATAAAAAGACACTTGCCTTCAAGATCTACAGTCAGAGGATCCTGATAATTTCCAAAGAACATTTTTACTAGTTTGTTCAACAATCCCAAATAATGCTCATGATAAACACCATACCATAAAGCCTTGACTGTTCGCAAATGAAGCAGGATTCAGTATTTTACTTTCATGGTACCTAAAAGGAGACACAATTAGTTTGCAACAATGTGTGATTAGATAGTAAAATCTTTTGCTGAGTAGATTTAAAAGATGAGAAAGCCACTAGCACTATCATCAACATTATGATGCAGAGCTGTAGAAATAACTCAAAAGATAAATGGACTTAGAAAGACCAAAAAGAAAAGACAAAGGAATAAGAAAACAGCATTCATGACAGAAGAAACTAAGATAACCTAGAAAAAAGATATCCGCAAAGAAAGACAAACTATCAATCATTATGCATCCTCAATAACATAATGCTTTTAAGAATAGACATTGTTAATGCAGAATGTAAGCATTGTATCAATAAATGAAAGACATACCCCCAGAAAAGAGTAGTTCTTGTTAGTTTGTCCAGAACACCCAGCAATTGGCAACTACCAACCTGTATATAACAAAAAATGCTTCTACTGGTGCCTTCAAACTACATAAGATGCATTTCTGTTCATATAATAAATACAACATACAATAACAACAGAAATAACGATGCATACCACTCTGCAGCAATATGAAATAACAACAGAAATAACAACAATGTATATCACTCTGCAGCAATATGAAATCATATGCATATCCATTCAGATTAACATCATCCCACCTTCTGGTGCAGCCTTTACTTTGAAAAGCACAATGCAGATGAATGCAGGATAACAGAGATACATATTCCACAATATTTCAGAAAGAAACTAGAGAAAGAGGGAAAAAGAATGTTACATTTGTAAAGTTCAATATTTAGTTAATTATGTTTTAACTTTCAGCATTTTTTTTACAATGGTACCGTTTTGTATGTTTGTATTGGTGTTGCTATTTATCAGGGCATCCAATCCTCAAAACACCTGCCACTTTGCAAACTCCTGTGCTTCTTTCAAACACCCTGCTCCAGCACATACCCTAACAACCAATGTTTAAAACCTGAAAAACATTTTGGTTCTCTCAGTTTTGCTCATAATTATGTACACAAAGAGGAGCTAGCAGCAATGCCTGACATCTAGGTTGGAAAATCCAAAATCAACATGGTGAGTTAAACCACTCTGATCAATTAATGCTCTCCCAAACAGCCTCCTCCTTGACAGCTCAAGCTTTCACAAGGGGTTGGCTCACTAAGATCATACTTCCATCTCTTTTCTCTTCCTCCCTGTCTTATTAGCAGGCTTCACCGACTCAGTTGGGCCTGGGTCCACCATGGGAAGGGAGGGCTTCACATAGATGATAGAATCATCCAGTGTGAATAACCGAAGGGCAAGAGATGAAATGGTGGGCATCCTTGCCGCAGCTGTAAGGGATGACCAGTACCACCACCCATTTTTAAGATATTCAGTCTTAATCATTCCTTCAAACAAAATTGTTGCCTGAGCCACCTACAAGAAACAAAGCCAAAGATGTTATTACCAGAATCCTTGATCATCCATTGTCGGGCAAACTGACAGATTAAAGATGTCAAAAGAAATATGTACAAGATTATGAAAATAATTACAAGATTAAGAAGTCAGTTCTTCAGCTGAAGTATATTAATCTCAAAAGTCAATCAAGAAAATACTCAACACTACATCATGGCATTTTTGCCATGATCAAGGATTGTTGGTCTAACAGCACAGATGTTAATAACTTGACCCATAAAACCCATCTCACTACTCATGCGGGGCACACTCCCTCCTCCCACACAGATGTCAGACATTCAACACTTCAATGAGGTATGTTTCTACCACAACTGCTGCAGTGTGAATGGAATGAAGGTCAACAGCATAGAGAATGTCACCAAGACTCAATGTCCGTAGCAGCTAATCTTTCTCACAAGATCTTATTACCAAGCATTGAAAATGGTCACTCTTGCAGCTTTCCTGGCTATGGATGCATCCTGTGCATGAGCCAAAACACCAACTAGGAATACGGTAGTGAGAAGAGGGCAGTGATGAAGGGTAGTTAAGTGGATTAAACGATTTAAGATTATGGACTGGTCCATGCTGTTAAACCAACATCTTTACCAAGGTTTAAATCAAGATATCCTAATTCTTGAAGCACACAGCATGCATATATATCTAGCCTCTTAAACTTTTCTGGGAGGAGATAATCTTAAATTTATTTATTTTATTTCCACTAGCCACAATCATAGCTTATATTCTGGACTTCATATATGACAGAAATATAATGTGATTTCATGCTCAGTAAAGTAAAAATGCTTAAAAAATTGCATTTTCCATGGTAAACAAAAATGAACTGAAAAGAGAGGTCTAGCTACCTCGAATATTGATTCTGCAGACTTGACCAGTGCACGCCAAGCACATCTTTTCATCACATTTGCTCTTGAAGATCTGAATGCTTCATTGGGCAGACAAGCATCCATATCAAGTAAGTTGATCTTAAGTCTCTTTAAGATTTGATAATTCTTCCCCACAAGAGACCTCAAAGAAGAGTCGGGAATCATGCAGCTAAACTTTGATACAGGGATTGCATGACAGAAATTACCTTTCTGTTCCTGTGTTTTATTAGCTACAGAAGATGTCTGTTTTCCAGTAGATGCAGATGCCAGAGTCGAACCTTTAAGTACCTTCCCATCAACACCACTAGCAAAAGAATTAGGAGATAACTCAGCATCACACTTATCACCATTAGAAACATCAACTGAGGTGCCATCTACTCCTCCTGGCCTTTGTACAAACATTGACAGTTGTGTTTCAGAGGACAGTAAACCAGTATAAAGAGCCGGATCACTTTTCTTAGTTTGATTAGAAATTAAAATGGCATCAAGCAAATAAGTAGCTGAAGATGGCACAAATGTGGGGACCCCATTTGAGCCAATAAGCCCGATCTCTTTTACCAAATCCTTATTAGAATCCTCAGTTCTGAACCTTCTGCATATATCATCAAGGTCATATGGGCATGACTTTCTGGGAAATTTTAGCAGTTCTGAGCTAAAGGTTGACTTTACATTCTTTGACACATCAACAACATCTACATCAGATTGCAACCTTTCCCTGGAGTTTTCAGATCTCATCATTTTTGTTTTCAATAACTCCTCATTTTCTTTCCCTTCATTGGAACAAGGATTTATTGGAGTACACTTTCCATCATTATGACCTTCAAGCTCATTAACAGTGCAAAAGGTTTGGTGACAGGATACACAATGGTGTCGAGAGGACCACACAGGTTCTAGGCATTCACACCGGTACATTTTTTCATCGCAATTTATTTTTGCCTTCTTCCCACGTCTTTTTAAGCTTTCGAACATCTCTGCCTCCAAACAAGGGCCATACCTCTTCTCAAGAATAAGAGCAGCTTTTGTAGTTAAAAATTGAGGATTTGTGAACTTTTCATTAACAGATGCCTGTGATAATAATGGCTGAGGATTATCAACAATTCGGTTAAGTTCTTGATGAAACCCAAGTTTTCGCCAATGCAAGATCCAATCCTTCAGCTCTCTTTCTCTAGGATCATCATTCCTCAGCCACCTAATAAGTTCTAAAATCTCATAGTCTGACTCATATACAAACCAATAAGATGAAATACATGAGCTCTCATTTAAATCAGAGTAAGATGAACTGATGGAATTAGGTGCACTTGAATTCAAATGTTGTTGGAAAATTGAGGGACTTGTAGCAAATACTTCAGCGTTGCCCTTAACAAGGTTGTCTGTTTCCTTTCCTTTATATTCTTGACCCAAGGACACATTTCCATCAACTACCAGAAACGGACGCTTACCAGGCCTACCTAACATCCAGTATAACCGCCCCACAGAATCCCTACCCAAGTCTCTTCTCCAAGATGACATCATAAGCTCCGACTCTAAAATGAAAATAGAATCCTGCAAATTTGAGATCTCCTTTCTTAAAGAATTCAACTCAAGATTACTGGTTTCAGATTCAGATAGACTGGAAACAAGTGAGTTGTTCCCTTGCATATCTTGGTCAAAAGGATGTATACCTCGTGCAGACATGTCAACTCTGGAACCCAATGACATAAATTCAGTATTCCCTTCCATAAGGGTTCCCCCATTATCAGATAATGCAGCAGATCGATCAACAATGTCTCCACTCTGAAGCATGACAGTATTCATTTCAAGAGTTGGAATGTTGTTAATGTTATGACTATCTTCAATACTGCTTCCAACACCCACTGATCTATTGTGTAAATTTCCCTGTTCAATACCATGCATGGCATCTTCCTGAGTTCCATCACCATCTTGTGAAGGGACCACAAGCTGTTCATCTGGTACAACAACCGCATCTGATTTTTCAGAATTAAGATTTGATAACTGAATTCTGTGCTTTGATCTCTTGTCAATACAGCCACCATAGTTAACATCCACTGCCATATCATCAACCTTAGAATCTGACAGGCTGTAGAGAGTGCATGTCTGAGGGTTACTGTTATTGTCATGCTTTTCCAACATTCCCTTCCATTGCAGACCCATGTTCTTACCAAGAACACTTTCTCCACCAATGTCAGGGCAGTTATCTACGGCCATAAATGCCCTATTCAATCGATTCTCAGAACTGTCAGGAGTATTATTCCGTTTGCTGTTAAAAGTAAAAGTCCGCTGCTGCTCCACCAACACATTATGTTTGGATAAGTTGTAGTTCGCACCATCTTTTCTAGTATCACCAACTCCATTAGATTTGTTTGTATTTTCCTTGATAGCCTTTATTACTGACATTTCTTCTTTACATTTCAAATTTCTCCATTCCACAGTAAGAGACCGCAACTTTTGCTGCAGATCATTCGATTTGTCAAAGCACTGCTCCAGATGTTCACGTATGAGGGCAGAGTTCAGCACTTCATCGCAGAGAAACTTCAGCAAAAAAATTCTCTGCACCAAATTAGTGAGAGATGTCAAAATCACAGCTTAAGAGGTGTTACTCTAATCAATTGCAAAAAGGGCAACATTATGAACAATGAACGATAGCATGGCATAACTGCCACCTCAAAACTATAAGACAATGTTAATAACCATCAACTATTAAGAAAATAATCAGCATAAACAACACATAAACAAGTTCAGAAGCACAAAATGGTGAGAATAAAAAAATAGCATGTATGAAGCACAAGCCAGTTGCACAAGGAAACTTTTGTCAGTGTGGTAAAATCTTTAAAAAATGAAAAGAATATCAGTACAGATGAAAGAATAAACCATCTTATAAATTCATAGATGAAAAGGCAGCATTCACATATATTGACACTATAAATGAAATGGAAAAAAACCAATTGTTCTACAAACCGAATTGGATCAATGGATTAGGTTTTTCATTGGAGCGGTAATCTATTCTGACAAATGAAGCATTCAAGAGTAAGCTTTGCGTTACACCTGCCATTCTTGGCTGTCTTGTGACACATCAAGATTCCATATTTTTATATGACGCACGTATTCAAAATGAAACATGGGGTCCACAATGAAAGTTTTAACATGAGATGCCCTGAAACATACTATTGGCATTAGGCATACAATTTTTTTATGCATGACCATGCAATGGCCTTATATCCAGACAGCCATAACACTTCATATGTTCAATGTGCTGCTTAACTTCAATATACAACACAATGGCAAAAGGACTGCTCCTACAAATCTCCCGCATCCGGGGAAAGGTCAGACAACTTGGGTCTATTATACGCAGCCTTACCTTGCCTTTTTGTAAAAGTCCGTTTCCATGACTCAAAACGTGACATTCAAGTCACATGGCGACAACTTTACCGTTGCGCCAAGGCTCCCCTTCAATATACAACACAATGTATTGAAAGAAAATTGGGTGGTTTTGGTAAGTAAACATAGATAAGTACTCAAATGATATCATTAAACCAAATTGGTCTTCTACCCCTCCTATTCTAGAATGAATTTACATAGACCAAACACAAAAACATGAATACTCAACAGATTCAGATAAAGTTGTGAAAAGCAAAAAAAGAACATGACTGGGTGTCTATCAGTGCAAAAAGATTATTTCTACAATAGGAAAAAAAATTCAAATATTTGATGAAAAGGCAGCACAAGAAAATAATTCATTGATCAGAGTAATTTAAGTTGAAAATATGCACCTCTTCTGTGCTGAATTCCCAATATTCTCTCTCTTCCATTATGTTTACTAGCTGATTCAGAACTTCTTGGGAAGCTCGAGCTTCCCCGGCAAGATTTTTCTTTAGATGTCGTCTAACAGCATGAGTTTGCTGGTTTGCATATTGCATTTTATCTTGACCAGAAACACAAGACGGGCAGTACCAGTTTCCTTCAGGAATCCTCACAAGTGGAGGGTTTAAACAATATGTATGGTACTCAGAATCACAAGTGTCACAAAGCAAAACACTGTCATCATCCTTATCAATGCCACAAACTTTGCAAACACCATCTTCCCAAGGAGCTTTAGGAATTTCATAAGGACTAACTAGTATATCATCTAATTCTTTCTTTCTTTCAGCATCTATGCATGTAGTGTCTTGAAATTTCTGGACTACATTGAGCACCTGAGAAACAAATCCATAGACTGAAGCATAAGATAAAACAGCATTGAAGCAATACAAGTAATCATTGGAGCAATAGATAATTATTAGTGATCATTACCCAAACATTAAGTTTAATTGTATATCAACCTGATGTTCACTTAATCTACATTGTAAAATCTGAGTGCCTTGCCAATGTGTAGGAAACACTACCATCTAATGTGACAACAGCAGCTAGTTGGCCAATTTATGAAAATTGCAATTGATCAACTATTCATCAAACGCTTTAGAGTTAACTATGGAAACATCCTCCACGCCCCTTTCCAGTTTCCACTGGAAAAAATTGCAATATATGTATATGTATATATATATATATATATATATATATATATAGGGGAGTGATACAATGGAGCCGGCCGCAAGTGCGGTCGCCCCCATTGTATCACCCCTAAATCATATATTATATATATATATATATAATATATATTTTATATTTTTTATATGTTATATATGATTTATAGGATATATGTAATATATTATATTTAATATTATCTATTATATAATATATAATATAATATCTAATCAAATATATATCATATAATCTGTGCTATATATAATATTATATATTATATAATAGATAATATTAAAGATAATATATTACATATATCCTATAAATCATGTATAATATATAAAAATATAAATTATATATTATATATATATAATATATGATTTAGGGGTGATACAATGGGGCGACCGCACTTGTGGCCGGCCCCATTGTATCACTCCCCTATATATATATATATGTGTGTGTGTGTGTGTGTGTGTGTGTGTGTGTGTGTGTGTGTGTGTGTGTCTTGCGACTAAGAATGAGGTGCATTGTACTGAAATCTGCTGATTACAGACAACAATCACCCACAAAGAAGGCTACAGCTTCTTTCCACTGAAACACAATATCCACAACCCAAAATAAAAAGCCACAAATATAGTAATATACTAAACAAGCCTCATTTCAAAGTCAGAATAACTAAAACAGTTTTTGTGAGGCCATAACTCATAAATCCACCATATGTCATACAAAGAGGTAGACAATAGGCTATTAGAGATAAACCTCATTTTCATACAGCTCCTTGAAATTTTGTGACACTGTTTCAGCTAATTGCATCAGACTTGGTCGATCTTTATATGCCATGCGTATGTTTCTCCAAACCTACCAGAGAAGAAAAAGTATTATTAATTTCTAACATGGGAGATGGATTCACTTGATAAAAGCACACAACATGAGTATCAAGTATTTAAAAAAAGGTCTTAATCAAGAAAAGTTCAACTATCTGCATACCCTTCTTATTAGAGAAGATTCATTCAATACAAGCAATGTTATTATGTAGAAGGCATTATTCACAAACAACTAAATTGAAATGCAGTAAGACAGATGAAAGGTTAACAAACTTTTGAAGCATAAGTGATACACCATAATTTGTCAATGCAAACCCTATCTTTCTTTCACCATGTAAAAAATAAATGATCGGCATCAAGGGCATTGATTCCAAATTGCTATAAAATATTCATCCCAGTTTAAAAAACCAACAAGTAATCCTCAGCTTATTGTTGGGTATTAATTAGCAATCATGTAGCGTCTAGTATGTAGCAAGCAAAGGACCAATATGTTTCACAATTAAACCAAGAATTGTACAAAATAAACATGCTTGGCAAGAAATACATTGTGTTTCCTACAAAACCGCTCAGGTAGCTAAAGAGTTTATCCATTAACGGTAAGCAGTACATTTGAATTTCAGTAAAAATAGCAACTGTAATGAGCAAATAGAGGGGTCATCTCCTAGAAACAGAACACATTAGGCAAGGTTGTTATCATCACAAAGATAAAATCACACACAAGCCAATAACCAAGTGGCATATATAAAAATGTTAAGCATTATGTTCTAGTAAAATAGAAGATAATTTAGAGAAAAGATGGGCTACATAAACAGTCCCTAAGCTCTCAATAACGTACAACACCCATTAATGAAAAAATGGATGCCTGTGGAAGTTATGCATGTATGTGGAAGTAACACAGTTAAAAATTTCACCAGAATAGTGCATTTGATGTTTATTTGAAAGATACCAGCTTTGAATGCAAGACCTTAAAAAGTAAGATCATGTTTGGTATACTGCAAATGGAGCAAAAGTGCAAAATTGTAAGTTGAGTCTTGTAGTTGAAAATCCTGCATTTGCATTAAATACCGATTTGGTATTTAAGACAAGAGTTTTGTGTTTAGAATTCCAGTATGTCGTTGTACAGTCGGGTTATTTTCTATGGTGTAAGTGAAAATATAACATCCTTTGTTGTTTGGTTTCACAACATGATGTGACTTGGTCGATTTCAATAGAGTTGACAAGCATTGACTTATATTGTTTCTTACAGTTGACAAAATTGGTAATTATTAAGTATGTTTCACATAAGTTGATAGAAATTTACTTGAATCTACAATGACTTGTATAACAAAAATTGTTTTCAGCTCTGATTTATATGCAATAGGATACTGTAAACCAACCAAGAAGTTACCCACTTACATGCATTATTACTTATAATAATCTTATTAGTCCAAACCAACCTACTCCAAAGTGTGTTTGGCGTGCGATGACAGCATGCGTGGCATTTTGGCTTTTCATTGGTAATTATAATACCAGCAACAAAATGTCCGTCAGAGATTACATTCTAAACGATGGGTATCAATGGCCAAAATTGCCAAAACAACTAATGAGGATGGTATGACAACCAGGCATTGACATCAATGCCAACGATGGGTATCAATGGCCACAATTGCCAAAACAACTAATGAGGATGGTATGACAACCAGGCATTGACATCAATGCCAATTTCTATCTATCTATCTATCTATCTATCTATCTATCTAACAGCGTGTTAATGGGTGAACAAACACAGTAAGAAGGGAATTAACTAGCTGGTAACATTGCCCATTCACCACAATTAGGGAAATACTTGCCTAGACCAGGTGCACTGCACCCAGTCCAGCCTATATGCCACATTACCGAAAACACTTTGAGGCCATGGATTTGGAATATTTTACATTATGCCCCCCTATTTCTATCTATCTATCTATCTATATAACTGTAAAATATTACAAAATATAATTTATTATTTCTATATTTTCAAAAATATTTTTCTTACTATATATACACATAAATGAGTTAAAAAGTTGTACATACATATATATATATATATATATATGAATTATTGACATATAAATGTATATACTTAAGGGGATGTATATGCAAATTGTCCGTATTGCTTTTCCCATGCCCGATACAGTGCACCGGGTGTAGGCAAGTATTTCCCCCAGAATTGGATGCAACACTGTCATGTCACTTCCTTAGTGGCAATGTTGTCCGAGGTAGCTAAAATATGATTAGGCAACATCATGAGTCCATATCATGACCCAATCTGCAAAGAAGGAACAGAGTTACTAATCAAAGCTGTTCCATAGTTTGAAATGTTTGACCAAATTATTTCAGTTTCTGCAGTACAAAACCAAACGAATGTTATAAAATGCTTTACATGACAATAGAAAAGCGGAAAGTAATAAAGGAAGGTTCTTTTGGATGATGTAAGCTGTTTTTGACAGAGTTAGACGATTTAGCGTTTTGCAATTTCGTTATGAAAGCACTTATGGTAAATATCGTTGGACAGGGCAGTTCCAGCCAGAAAAATGACATCATGTACTTTTCTCCCGGGTAAAGAAGTGCTTCTCAGACAAGCACCCCCAGCACTTCTAAGATAAGCACTAAAATTGCTTTATTAATTGCCTATACTTTTCCATAATCCAAAACAAAGGACACAAAAACAAGAAAAACACTTAACTTAATAAGCGCTTCAAAGCCAGAAAAAGCTTATCCAAATCAATAGATGATAGCACTGTTTCCAAAGTAATGATCCAGGGATATTTGATTGAAGTTCAGAAATATGTCTCTAATTAATTTCCAAAAAGGGAAAGGATAAGCAATTGCAGGAAAGATATTAATCTTATAAATGCGTGAAGTCACGATGCTCTGTAACACATGAATGTACTGAAATTCAGATCTGTGTGGATATGCAAGGTCACATAAGAACTGAGAAATAGGGCGTCCTGCAGCCACAAAGTTTTCAGATTAACATGCAAGGGAGAGGGAAAAAAGTAAAGAAGAATACCTCTTGAACATCCTCATGAAAAGCTTCATGAGATCCACAGTATGCCCCCACATTCAGTCTTAAATCAATTGTACGAAAATCTAAAGGGCGAGAAACCATAGCAGGTGTGCCAAGAATACCCTCATCATCATTATCATTTGAAGTCAAAAGGGTAGTACCAAGCAAGTTGCAGAAAGTTTTTCCTTCATCAGATGAAGCGGAACGACGTAGAATGATGCGACATCTTCTCATAATAGCATCTGAAAGAGAATAAGAGCATTGCTCCTTTTTTGCCCTCTTAGGTTTCTGCTGATATTTTCCACTGCCAACCTCTGCTAGCACCGATAGAACAGCTTTCTGTGTACAAACAAAAGCTAAAATTATTAAGAACTAACAGGGTTCACTTCAACCACAAGAAGATAAGATCTGTTGATTCTTTGATCAGTAAGAATATCAATTCATGACAAAGCCCATCTGGCATCGAAACTACATACCTATGCTTTCATTTTTTTTTTTACATTAACCTCAAAATAGTTGGGTTTCTCAACTTATGGAGGTAAATAAAGAATGATCTGAGGATGGAGGCAATTGTTCAAGAATTTGATCACCATACAAGTTACATGGGATATAGGAGTAACTTTGTTCTACATTCTGAATATAGTACCTCAATATAAAGTTCTCAAACCACAAGAGTAAAAAAATCATCACTTCAAACCAGATTGTAGTGCTGTAGAAGTTTTAACATTCAAAGGAGAACAAAAGAAAATTTTAAGATATTAAGCTAATCTATAATGACGATTTATCACCTTCCGTAATCAAAAGAGGTGATAGGAAAATTTCGAACCAGATAAAAGAGGATGTGATACCTTTGTGGGACCCGATGCGTTGCCCTTGTAAACTTCCTTACTAATAGAATGTTTTAGAATTTTTCTAGCCCATTCTGGTGGATCTTTCTCCAGTGCCTCATAAACACACTTTCTAATCCTTGTACCTACATTGGTGGGCAGCTTTCTCACCGGTTCCAATAGTTGTGCCCACTCAGGAAGACTGCTACCATTTGTAACTGCATGCTCGCATCCACTTGCTGAATCGGAATCCTTAGATTCCACAAATATAATTTCATCCTCTTTCTTCACAGAATTGGATATTTGCCTTTCAGCCTCTGCAAGCAGCTGAGAATTGAATAAATTAGTATCGACTAGTTTACAATTGAAATGCCCAGAATTTATGATAATAAGTGTAATGGTTCGAACCAATGGTAAGCTATTTATAATCAACATGTAGATGCATAGGCAGACACAATACTTTCTAATGGGGCATTGCATAAACCTGAAAAAATAAAAAATAAATAAAGCTGTTAGACACGTGGTAAGGTCTGGGTAGGGGTAGTCCATGTGGCACACAAAAGTATTGTGTCCTCTAGGTTGGTTAGTCTCTGAATAGTGATTACAGAAATTGTCAAACAATGAAGTGTGACTGCTGTAACTTTCAAATGAGTAACGGAATCTCAAGTTTGATCAAACTTGATCCTGACCAGAGATTCTTGTCAAAAAAATATGCCGGGTCTATTTAAAATATCTAGCACATACTTGGCCAGCCCACCGACAGTCGTACGTTGCACAACACTTTCTATATGATTATGCAATTTAACATTAAATTTAAATGTTCCAAATGTCATAGATGCCATGTACTTTCAAGCAAAACTGGATCGAGTCCAACCCAATCCCAAGTTGTAATAGTCAACTAATACCTAATTTCACTTGTTTTCATATAAACATATAGTCAAAACAGTTTAACAGTCAGGCCATCCCCAAGCATATTTATTAGATTCTTATGTCATTTGCTATTGGTAGATTTCAACAAAGGGCAGCCCGGTGCTACAAAGCTCCCGTATTGTGCGGGGTCCATGGAAGGGTCGGACCACTCGGGTCTATTGTGCGCAACCTTACCCTGCTTTTTTTTTTTTTTTTTGGCAAGAGGTTGGTTCCACAACTCGAACCCGTGACCTCCGGATCACAAGGCAACAACTTTACCGTTGCGCCAAAGCTCCCCTTCAATTGGTAGATTTCAATAATTTTGAAAAAATTGATATAACTAAATGAAGCTACCAACCAATTAAGAATAACTTGGGTCTCTCTAGTTAAGAATAACTTAAGTAGCTAGTCAACACTCAATCTTCCGCCGCCTGATCTAAGAAATTATGTACCACAGTTGATGATAACAGAACACATATGAAAAAAAAAATATGTGCATCAGCAATCCAGATTTTCAGGAAATCACGGATTCATTGCATGCTCATGCAGAAGGAATTCCCCGGTGCATTAACCACAATAACTTACATAATTGAGCATTTACAATGTGGATCCTGCAAAATGTAACTTCCATACTTATCATACAGTATGTTAACGCTAAAAAGTCATAAGAACGTAAAAGACACTTGGGTAGTGGATTGTTAATGAGCATTACTACATATAGGCTACATGAATTAAAACACATTATTTCTATGGTAACCATAGGTTAACAAATATGGATATAACCCTGCACAATACTACATTCTACTAATTATATATTTACATTTCATGAGTGGCAAGAACAAAGATATTTGGTTGAGTCCGGTTCTCCTCTTACCAGTGCATCCGCCTCCATCCCAGCAACACCAGCAAGTGATCCACATAGGACACCACCATCACCACGTAGGCAGCGGAATAATTTCAAGCCTTCACGACTGTAAACTTCTGGAGAATCCACACAACCATTCATAGATGAAACTGCCAAAACATATCGCCGTGCTAACTCTGGCCAGGTTAGCCCATTAACTGGAAGCATATCAACCTTATCTTTTCCAGGAAGTGTGTGTTCCAATTCTTTTCTTCTTCCCCGTCTAGGTTTTTGTTCTCTAGTGTCAACACTTGGATCTACAAACACCGCAACCTTAGGCAGAAGCTCACCAACTAAAACTTTCAGCAGGGAGATATGGGCCTTTGCCAAAACCACACCGGTACATCGGCCATAAGTGTGTGATGCAAATTTAGCAAGTGCAAATTCCTTCACAACTCTGGTTCCAATATTAATGAATTTGTAATCATTCTCCCCATGAACTGGAGATTCAGATTCACAGGTCATAAACATAGTTGGGCTATTTGAATTTTCCAATCTCTGTGAAGTCAGACCCTTGCTATCCTTAATCTCCCTTTCAAATTTCTCTAAATGATTCAAGTCACTGGGCCATGGATCAATAAGTTCCTCTTCTAGTTCTTCAAAACTCAGAGGTTCCTTCAGTCCCAATATTTCATGGAAGCGCCATAGAAATTCCCAGATCTGCACAACAAAAATTGGTAACTGTAAAAAAAGTGTATAAAATTAGAGCTATTAAATGGGCACATATCAAAACATACTTTCAAATAAACAAATAAATAAACCAAATTCAATATTGGTATAGGCGTAGCAGACGGTACCTGGAAAACATCACCAATAAGATCTGCAGGAAGCTTACTGTTCAAGGGACGTCCTGGGAGTGGGCGGTGATCAGCTAGCTCTTGCAACCTGAAATTTGTGTGCCTGCTGTACATACCAAATGATGCAACTTCTTCCTTGGTACGGTCACCATTCTTTTGTGTGGCAGAAAGTAATCCACTTCCAACTGTCAATGATGCCAAAAAGTCATTTCTATCATTTAAAAATTGGTAATGCGCACAAGCACGAGAACCAGGAAGTTTTTCCAAAATCTCCTGCACAAAAAGCCATATCTAATCCAAATCTGTCCTGGTCCAAATCCATTTTGCTAGTGAGTTGCATGAAGCATCTAGTTCACTGTCATTAGTAATTACTCTCGGGCAATTAACTAGTCCAGAAGCAGAACAAAATCTGGCAAGGGAACCAGGATTATCAATAAATTTTGCATCATCATCCGAGTATGATATTGTTCCATTATTATGTCTACAGATGAATTTCAGATGGCCTGATTGCCTGTAAATCTCATGGCAGGTGTCTATTAGAGTCTGAGATACCATTTTCCATACTGAAGAAGATGACCTTCCTTCGACATAGAACTCCCCAATTTCATCTCTTGAATTAGAAATTGTGTTCAAAAATTCACCAGACTTCTCTGGACAGGGATGAGGTTGAGTTGTTGAAATTTCTTGATTCTGCATGTCATTTTGCATAAATGCATCATATGACACCAGACCATGATCACTGCTAAAGCATGATAGAACATCTTGTTCTTCGGGGCTAGGATCAGAAAGAAGATGTAGAATTTCATCATCTTTGTTAGAACCGGCATCAAGAACCATGCTGCTGCTTGCAACACTTTCTGCTATATCAACTTTTTTAACTTTATCATGCAATAGAATAGTTACTGCATTTGGAACCGGTGAAGATGAGCATGGGTACCTTCTGACCCTAAACACAGGTCCAGAATCACCGCCATCTGAGACCTCACACTCAAAAAATGAACCTGTAACTCTATCATGCCAGCATGATAAATACCCTATGGGCCATATATGGGTGTGATCATGATATCCAGCACGTAAATCAACTTTTCCAAGACTGAGAATAAAGAAATCCTCATACTGAACAGGAAGCCCAACCTGGAAGTAGAGTATCAAATATATTGATTGATCCAATCATGAAAGGAATTCAAAATAAAGGGAAATATTGGCCGCATGTGACCATGTACGATATAGAATAAGAAAGGCGTAGCATATACAAATATCTATTCTAGTTGATAAACCTAATCCAAAGAACTGTAAGTAAACCTAAAAAGACAACCACAAGAAATCTTAGCATGCATAAAACATTTATTATCCAAAAACAAAGATACTCACAACCGAAGTTTGAGTTTCATAGCAATGATTTTCCCCCAAGAAAGATTCTGTAACTCGTAAAGAACTCCAGGGATCAGACAATTGAGGATCCATAGCCTCCATATCAGAAGAAAACTTCACAAAATAACCACTCCTAGAATTGTCTTCCTTATCCATGAGGCATATTTTTTCACTGGCGTTCCTGTGTTCTCTTTTCTTCTCTCCTCCGGGTCGTGGACTTCTCATTTCTCTCATCCGGCTCCAAAAAAGTGGCACTGGATTTTAGCCCAAGATAATAAGCAACATCAAACACTGATTCAAACCTCTTTCCATCCGGAGCACAATAAACAATATATGAATCAGATTTATTCATCTGTGGTTTGAATTCTACATGCCAACCTTCACCCAGAAATCCTCCTCTTTCCTTAATGAAGTCTCTCAAAGCTTGAAGCAGCGTATCTTCTTGCAACTGGCCGGATGCCCAAACAGGTGAGTTATATGCTGTAGACTTTTCTCTATGCAAAGAACCAAAACCAGCAGCTGACGAATTTCTAATGGTATTTAGTCCGGACGGTACCATATCTTCTACGCTCATTTTTGACCCCCTGGGCACTGAAGCAGCCTCTGTCCTTGCTTCAAAACCATTCCCTTCATGACTGGTGTTTCTCTGTGGAAAATGCCCAGCAAAGCAACCAAAAGGATCCCTCTTATGATTGTTTGTTCTGCATATTGCAGTGGTGAAGTCACTAAAAGTGCATCCAGAATCTTCATTAACTAATGGAAACAACCAACACTAAAGCAGCTAAAGAAATATTAACAGATAAGCATGAACTATACAAGAAAAGGAAAGTCTTAAACTACATGGCAGAATTTTTAGCATAAAAATATTGTGCCATTTAAAAACTTCTTTTCTCAAATAATAAATAATTAAATTAAATACCTTTATTAAGGTAATAGAGCTTTCAACCATAATACAAAAATTAATCAGCAAAACTGTCCGGTCAGCAGAAACAAACAATATAGCTTTAGAACAATGGAGGGGCATGACATTTCCCAGAGAAACAGAACAAAAGAAATCCAAATACCCAGAATGGATCAAACAGGATAACAAGACAAAAGACTTGAGAATCACCAAAGTAAACTGCAAGAACGATCTGAAGGCGAGCTACTAACTACTAAGTGTTCAAGCCATCCAAATATACTAAAATGTTTAGACCTGAAACCTATATTAAATCCCAGGGGAAAAGAGCCTTGGTGACAAAAATTAGTGTGTGGAATTATAAATGCAACCTGTCAATGTCATACCATTTGCATGTTCAAATCTGCATGCTAGGGAATCCAACTTGTTATGAAAATAGAACATATACAAGTAATAAATACAAGTCCAGTTTAAATAAGCAAATACTGGGCTTGCAATGAAAGCTTTCTCCTGACCGATCAGATGTCTAAGCTATAATGCACATGTCTCTATTTAATTTTAATTCCTCATCTACAGTAACAGTTTCAATTTAAGAGTGAAACTTAACAAATGAAACTCTTTATTTTGACCATGCACCAAGGATACCCAAACATATCAAACAGATATAACAATTAATAGTTATTACTTGACAACCGGCAGTACACAAGTTTATCTAACCATTAATAGCTAACTATAGACATTGCAAATTTTTTCACTACATTATAGCAAAACAGAAAAAGAAAATGTTAACATAGGTTTATCTAACCACACACCAGTTAAACTAAATTACATCAGGGAAGTTCTAGATATATTAAATTTTATATAGCAAAAGGAGGAACAAAAAAGGTAATTCAGATTTTATCAGGATAAAATAACAAAATGTTTACCAACGGCTTCTTGGCCTATTGGTATTGGGTCTCTTGTGTAGGAGTTCGTTGGTTGGAACAAACATAGGTTCGAACCCCCACGACCAGGGCACGCACGCACGAGTGCCACGTTGTGTGCTCCTGACACCTCCGGGGGTGTTTGTCGCCTTTGTCAAAAAAAATAATAATAACAGAATGCTTGTTGATTCTAGAATACCTCCTGTCTGCCTAAGATAAAACATGCATCCACAAATATCATGCTTTTAAATACTAAACACAGAGTCAATCAGTCAATCCAATTGAATGCTCAAATTATTAAATTTATGCATAAACTATTAAGAACTCTGTGCATGATTCTATATCAATAAGTCAATCAGAGCATATCACAGCATAAGTAAAGGAAGGCAGATGGATTTTCCAAACTATTTGCATATATCTTGAGACATCTTGCCCCCAATATCAGTTAATCAATTTATCTTGTAACTTCTTTTTCCTAAGACCATCAGCGTTGTCAAAACAGCCAGTAGAATTTAGGAAACTAAATTCGAAAAAAAACTCCAACTTTGCAAAGAAAAATCAATAATCATCATACCGTGCCTGAGCGTCCTCAGCAGGAACAGTCTCGCCCTCTGCATCGCACGGGGGCAACTCATTGATATCAAGGAGCCTCGACGCCCCGAGCGTCCACCTCTTCTTAGGCACGCCACGCCGCTGACAATCAGGGCAAAGCCAGTCATCAGGATACTGCCGCAACCGGATCCGAACGCAGCTCATATGGAACCCACGCTCGCAGCCGTCGCATACCATCGTGCCGTCAGGGGTCTCGGGGCGGCCACAGAGCTCACACGGCAGCACGACGGGGCCGACCCCGGCCTCGCCCGGGAACTCCGCGGGCGGGCCCCCCGCCGGAACTACGCTTCCGTGGATCTGGCACGCAAGCGCATAGGCATCTTGGGAGAAATAGCCATCGGGAAAGGCGCTTGGGACGGGATTCGGCGCTGGGGCAGGGGATGGAGATGGGGACGGGGTTTGGGGAGTGGGAGGGAGCTCGTTGAGGTCGATGGAGAGAGGGGCAGGGCGAGAGGGCTCCATTAGAGAAGGGGAGTGGAGTTCGAGAGCATGGCGGAGAAATCTAGGGTTTTTGGGAAGGAGGGGAAGGAGATCGCGGCGAGCGGAGAAGGAGAGGGGGAGAGGGGCCACGAATCGAGCGTTCTTTGTCGGGTGGGAAAGAAAAGGATGTGGACTCTAACGGATTCGGGTCGGATTCTTTGTATGGGCCCTTTCCTGTTTAGTCTGGTGGCCTTTTTACAAATACACCCCTGATAAAACATTATTTGCTCAAACTTGTATTTTTCTTTGTGATTCATATTTCCATGTATAAACACCCCTATAAAGTTTGTAATTGTAGGTGCTTGTGCATTGCAAATATCCTTTTGTTATAAATCTAAATAAATCATGATGAGTAATTTTAGTGAGGTTTTAAATTTTAATTGCATATGTTGTAGAAATACCCATCTAAAGTTTGTAATTACACTAGAAGATTACTAAAACCCTAAACTTGCATATATGCACCTAACATTCCTTGATAATAGTTTAATCAGGGTTAAAAAAACAACCCTTATTAGTCTAAAATAGTCAAAAACTCTCTAAATATTTTACTAATTTAGATATGTGAAGCGTGGAATCGCCTCCTCTAAGCGATCCAAATCGATAGTAAAATTTGATGGAGATAATAGCTTCTTCAGCTAAGATCAGCAATAGCTTCAGTGAGAAGAACTCTTTCTGTTGTCAAAGTCCGATAATGAACACAATCTGCAAGAAGAAGTCTGAGGTCTATCCTCGAACTCTTTATCAATAAAGTTAGCAAAAAGGGATCACAGGAAGAAGAGAGTGATTAGCTCAAAGGAATTCATCGAGGAAATTGAATCAAAGAATAAGTGGAGTGTGAGCTAGGAGCTAGAGAGATCTGAAAAAGATCTGGAGGAGTAAATCCCTTGCTCTCTCTCATCAACCCTTTTATACCACCAGTTGAACAGTTAGAGATGACTTAGACACCAAACAAGCCGTTGCTTGGGCGCCAAACAGGTGCTAGCTCGGATGGAGTCCCTTCTCGTATCTTATAGAAACTTGTTTGAAGTTATTCAATCCCCATGATATTTTCAATATGTGACATGTTATATAAGACCTAAAAGCACACTAGTTATTTGAAACATGTAATTCCAAACTTTAAAAGCTTATTTATGTGATTTAATAATTTTTCATAGTTATGTGTGCACACAAAAAAAACTCATAACATACATGAAACTTGTCTGATTTTTATTTTAAAAATTTTCATATTTATAACCCATGAAATAATATTTTTTTTCCCACTAATACTCTGTAGAAGTCATTTTACATTATATATAAAATGATTAATGGATCATTCATTCTAGTGTTAAGTCATGTTTTGGAAAATGATATTTCCAGGTAGTTGTAGTATGTGTGAAATTTTGTTTACTTTTTATTACTCGAGGTGAAAATAAAAATTTTAAATGTTTTCAGGGGTGTATATGAAAGACGCATTGAATTCGGATCGGGTTGGGAGGTTCCTCGAGAGTAACGGCCAGCTGAACAAACCCGAATCCGCTAGAAAGAGATTTAACCTCGGATTGTTAGATTCTTGTATAATTAAAGACGCACTTGAGAATTTATGAGACGGTGATACAATCGTCCATTTTGCACCGAGATCAACATTCTATGATCCTGATTTAAAAGAACAAATCGCGATAAATGATGGACAGTTAGATAACAACGCGCACGGTATCTAAAGGTACGTCTCTTCTTAGCCGTTTTGGATGCTCGAAGCGGCGCTTGAGGCGATTATTCTTGAGGAATCACGGGATCCACGTGACTAGCGGAACTGAAAACTTTATAAATGGGTCAAGAGGCGGGATCAGCTGTAGACACAGAACAGCGAGTAGGGACTTCAACGAACAGGGATTTGCCACGTTATTCACTAGGAACTTACCAAAAAAAAGACAATTATTCAATGTTAATTAGCATGATTTCAGGCTGAAATTTAGTTTTATTTTAATACGATTTTTTTTTAGTTGGGTATTTTCATTTTCAGATTGATTTTGTGGAGATGCTTAAATATATTTTTTCGTGTTTACTGATTATTTTATGTTAAGAGTAATTCAAATGGGATTCTAAAAAATGTGAATGGGTAATCGACTTTTAAACCATATGCATTAATAATAATTTACAGTTTACACTGTTGATATTGTTGAAATTAACTCATTTAATAATCAAACTCTTATTATTATTATTATTACACTTTGTTTTGTATGGAAAAACTAAGTCATATGGATCTCCATCCAAAATTTTATTTTAATTTGATGCAGATAGGAATCCATTTGATTGCATTGATGAGTGATGAGTATCAATTTTATTTATTATTTTTTAAAAGAATATCAGCATCAAGAGTTTTAAAATTCGTTGAGCAATTTAATCTACCAATTTGCCCATATCTCTCACTTTAAAATCACTTTAAAATCTTTAAACCTTCACCGACCTCTCTCACCCATTGATCAAGATAACTATGGAGGAAAGTTAAAATTAAAAATATTTTTATTTTTATATTTTTTTGAAGGCCACTCCGTGCTACTAAATCTATCACATCTTACATACATCTACCCATAAGACTTAGGATATTCGTTTTGGCACCTAAATCACTTAGACACAACCCAAGAACTAGAGTACATGCTAATGATGACAAGTACTAGCATGAAGGAGAATCCGCTTTGGCCCCAACCCTTGCACACACAGATCCGTAAATCGGCCTCAACGTATTGACAAGTAATCGAATGACTTCTGTAAAGCGGCTACATTTGTACCATGGTTCACCCAAGAACTTATTTTGTTATAAAATAAAATGTGGTTTATCCATCTACTTAAAAAAAAAGTTGTCAACTTATGAAATCTAATTTTAATTATAAAATTTACTGTGTATAGCAAGCAATTTTATTTATTTATAGTGTTATGCATGGAAATCTACACGTATTTATTTATTTATTTATCTATTTTTATTACATTTTGACTGGATTGGTTGTATGATAAATATAATATGTTTTAACACACCCAAAACCAAAACAATCCATGCGGCAATCAAAGACCCAAAGCTCACAACATTTCCCACATAACCAATAAACAAATCACCAATTGCTCAATAATAACTAATAACTAATAAATAAATATAATTGATGACATAACTAATAAATAAATATTAATTATTATTATTATAATTTTAATGTTATAATAAGCTCGATGATTAAACCGGGCGGCGGGTTCACGTGCCGGCCGAGCACTTAGGCCTTAACTTCGCTTCTCATGATCATCTCTACAACCATTCCACCCGATTTTGTGACCCAAATGCCGACACGGTAAAAAAAACATATTTTTCCTAAATTAATGGGTTTTGTTATGGTATATAATCAAAATAATTACTTTTTATTTAGATAAATTTTAAAATTATTTGTCTGTCTCTTTACGAAATAATACAAACAATTATATGAAAAGATTAATTCTTTGAACTTTGAATACAACAAACCGAATTCTTATGAATTTTCATAAATGCCCCTTCCCAATCTTATCCCACTTTGTATATTTGGACTGTATATGTAATTTGAAGGTTTTTTTGGTGGGGGTATTCATGTAAAAATCCCATGAAAATGAACCAATTGGTTTCTTAGTTAGAGTGAAGTCTTGAGTCTTGTTAGTTTAAATAAAAATATTAATAGGATAATTTATTTATGGAAAGAAAAAAAGGGAATTAATGAATTCCGATAGTAACTTCCCGACATATGGAAAGGACCCAAACCAAAAAACAGCGACTTCTCTCCCTCTCTCCCCCTCTCTCTCTCTCTCTCTGGGGTCTTCGCCATTTCTCTCGCTGGCGCTTCGCTTCTTCTAATCTATCTCTTGGTTGCGCTTGCTGCTTCTCAAAGGTTAGAGCTCGATTACTGACACTATTGAAGTATATTTGGGTTCTGTGAATCTAATTGAGGTTTGAGTGTGGTTTTATGTGATGAAATCGTTTGTTTAGTGGTAGTGGTGGTGTTTTATTCGTGGTAATCTGGTGGGAGGATGAGGGTTGCGTTTGGATGGGTTTTGTCTGATTTTTTTTTTTTGAAAAAATGTGGTTTTTATTGTGGGATCTCTGATTGATGCGGTTGTTTTTGAGTGCTAGATCGAGTTCTGGGATGATGCTGTGGTTGGGAGTTCTTGATTTTCTTGGTTTCGAAAGAAAAATCTTGTTTTTTTAGCGAATCTGTAGAAGAGAAAAAGAAAGGAAAGAGGGGATGGTTGTCATTAGCAATGGAGGATGTTCAAACTTTGCGTGTCAGCAGGAAACTGCTTTCTAGTGATGTTTTATTTTGGGAGAATTTGGTATTTTTGAATTGGTTTACTGTTGACTAGTCATCAAATTTTCTTGTCATGTATGGGAAGCTTATAGAGAGGGAGAAATCTGTGGTAATGCTGCTGAGAATAGTATCCAAAGGAGATATTTGTGATCTTTTTCAGTGTACCTTTTTGTTTTCCGGATATCTGATGATGAAGTGTTTGTTTTTCATTGTTTCAAGTTTTCGACATTTTTGGAGATTTCTTGTGTGCATTAAAGGAATGATTTCTTGTCATATTTGGGTGTTTAGTTGGTTTTCATTGGGACTTTGTTTTCTTGAAGAAACAAAAGAATCGTATTCATGATGATCCTGAGGTAGGAAGTGATGGATGAGTTTCATTTGTAATCTAGATCATTTAAGCATCATGATTGCTGGCACAAAAATGATGTACTGTTCTAGTTTGGTCTATGATAAATTAACTTATGCTAATAGATTCTAATAGAGAGAATGGAACCCTTTCACTCTTGTTTTCCCTACCAACCATCTTGCATTTGGTAGTTAGCTCAAGCAGCAGATGCTTGGCATTTTGAAGGTTGGTGCGTTGTGATGTTCAAAATTCTTGATCCCTTGTACCCGCTTCAGTCTTCACGAGTTTTTTACCTTTTGCTTGCTGATTGGACTAATACATGTTTATAGATATTGCTAACATATCTTGGCTGACGTGATTCATGTCTTCCTTCCTACATATTCTGAAGATAATGTCGGGACAAGCCCTTAGAGATCTCAATGTACTGCCCCCGTTGGAATTAGACAAAAAACCTGATGGTTCTGTTAAAGGCAAGGTTTGTATTGGGAGTATTGATGAAAATCATGACAAAACACAGAGTAAAGTTCCCTCAACCATGTCTGCTTCCTCAGTGAATGATGTTAGCTCAGGGAACAATGTGGTAGAAGCAGGAAATTCAGAGGTTGAGTATATAGATTCAGAGAATCTGACTGATCTTCAGGATGTGGATGCATGTCTCAGTGTATGTGGCTTTCCTCATCTTTTCTTGTAAATTTTTTTAATTCAGTTGTTCATGTTAGATCATCATTGTGGCCATTCTAAACCAGTAACGCGAGTGATATTATTTTGACTCTTTTGGATGTCTCTGTTTCATCCAGACACTGTTAGCAAGGCTAGACTCAAAGGAGTGGATTGCACTATGTGAAGCACTAAATAATGTTCGGCAGCTGTCTTTATATCACAAGGAAAAGATGGTGGAAATGCTGTTAGTCTTCTTCTCTTATGCAGTAATTTATTTAAATGAATTGTAGAGCTTTTTATCTAATTATTTTTTACTTTGGGGAGCAGGGGGGATGTGATTCCTCTCATTGTGAAGTCTTTGAAAAATCCAAGAAGTGCTGTATGCAAAACTGCAATCATGACATCTGCAGACATCTTTAAAATCTACAGTGATATGATAATCGACTCTGTTGATCCCTTGGTATGTTCTACTCATTTTTTTGTTTTTTGTTTTATAAATGTTTCAGATGCTTCTTTCTAATGTTATGTTCATTAGAGTTATGTTTATGGAATTCAGCAATGACCTAGTAATAACATCTTTATCTGGGTTCAGCTTGTACAGCTGCTGCTCAAATCTTCACAAGATAAACGGTTTGTATGTGAAGCAGCTGAGACAGCCTTGATAGCAATGACGACCTGGGTCTCTCCCACTCTATTACTACCTAAACTACAGCCTTGTCTAAAGAACAAGAATCCTCGTATTCGAGCCAAGGCATCCATGTGTTTCAGCAGAAGTGTGCCACGTCTGGTAAGTTGAACATCTTCTCTGAAGTTTTTCTGATTCTGTTTTTACTCCTTGACGAGAAGAACTGAAAAAGAACTTTTTTGTATGATTTGCTAGGAATTAGTTTCTGCCATATTAAAAGTTTATTTCTTCTTTCTTTTATGTTCGCCCCGCCACATCCATAATTTGCTGCTATTGTATCAAAGACTTGTATAAATTGATTCAAAGAAAGTGTTCATGAAACAATTTACTCCGAATAGTGCACTGGTTTTAACATATATTATTACATCCCAATAACTTTCAGGGCATAGAAGGGATCAAGTCATACGGGATTGACAAGCTGATCCAAACAGCAGCATCTCAACTCAGTGACCAACTTCCTGAATCAAGAGAGGCTGCTCGAGTCCTCGCATTGGAATTGCAATCTGTGTATGAGAAATCACGAGCCTTACCAGCTGCAGACTCTGAGCAGGTGGAGAACACAGATTCTTGGGAGGTCTTCTGCCAAGCCAAGCTTCCGCCTTTGAGCGCACAAGCAATAATTCGAGTTACTTGTACTCCCAAAGATGCTATTGTAGCTGGTTGCTAGCCCATAAGGTACAACCATTGGTTTGACCATCATGCTCCTACTTCTCTACCCATCTTTTGTACATGGTATATGGACAAGTAGTCTATGACACCATTCGTCTAGCTCTTGTTTTTCAGCACTTCATTTCATATTAATTGAATCAGGTATTGTTTGAACATCGTTCTACATTCTGATAGTTGAGGAAAAAAGACTACTTTTAGGTATCTTTTGAATAAAGACCAATTTTCTTGAATTCTTCAGGCGCTATGTTGGGTTCAATCTTAAAAGTGGTTGAAATGGGGGTGTTTGTTTGAATATTTTATTATTATTATTTTTTTATGTTAGGTTCAATCTTTTATAAAGCCTTAAATATTTAATAATTTTTTTATGCTTTCATTCATCACCCCCACAACCAGCAACTCCACATACCAAAACCAACTCCTCCCTGCCACACTGGATAAACTTCTCTCTTCCTCCTTCACTTCCCTTCATTCATGCAATACTCTCTCTCTCTCTTTCTCTCTCTCTCTCTCCTGTAATTCCCATGTACCAGTGAGGAGCAAGATGACTTCTTGGCTGCTATTGAGTGGATAATCATGTGACACAAACCAGTTATTTTAATTGGTTAGATAAGTGGATCAAAACAGAGTGCATAGAAAATGAGAAGCAAGGTTCTTGGCATTGTCATACAGGTTGTAGTCATGAGCATCATTGTCTCAGTTGTGCTTTTACTTCTTGTGATTGGAGTTCAAATCCTCATTCATGCCTGCATTGTTGTTGGGAGGACATTCAGGAGAGGGCTGAGTACAACAGAGAGGGGTGGCAGTGAAGGTGGTGGAATGTCACCGGAGGACTTGGAGCAACTGCCGAGCTATGACTTCCAGGCTGTGGAGAAGAGTAGCAGTAGTAACCCCATTGAATGCGCCGTTTGTTTGGAGAGCTTTGCGATGGGGGAGAAGTGCAGGATGCTTCCCGTTTGCAAGCATATTTTCCATGCGCATTGTGTGGATTCTTGGTTGGTGAGGACTCCGGTGTGCCCCGTGTGTCGGACTTCCTGTTTGTAAGAGTTTTACAATTGCCATTGGTGATGTAGCTCGATTTCCTGTACTTCAACTTCACCATCAAAACTGGATGATAGTTCAATAGCATGTTAAGTGAAATGTGAAGTTTCTACTTGTTTCATGATGTCCAATGTGCTGCAATTCTAGTGAATTGTAAAGTTTCTACTTGTTTCTCTGCATTGAACCCATAATAACAGACATAAAGCACAGGGCAAACATGAGAAATTCCATTGCTAAGATTCCCTGGAATATACTGTACAGAAAAACAGCAAAATTTTCTCCATAATATAAGAGATAGTGATGCAGGTTAACGCAATTTAAGGAACATATTGTAAGATAAGGCAGCTTTTCTTAGGATTTTACAAGCTGCTTGCGGATGCCTCAACAGGTTTCCCGGGCATTACTTTTCCCATGGGCCGAATTTATGTTTCATGTTCTCTTAATCTTTGAGAATGTCCCTATCTCAGAGAAGTACGTGCTCTGAGTTCCACTTCCAAGCAGATTCCCGTGAGCTTGTGGGTTTGTGAGTTCAATTCCCTGAAGAACAAAGGACAAAATACCATGGCATAAGACACAATTGAGGAAAATACAAAAAAGGATAACTTCCGTCCAAAACATTTGTGAGTTGCAAGTTCATGCAATTGGATTCATACGAAAACAAGTAATGTTGAAGTGTACTCACTTGCACTGGTGTAAATGCCAAACTTGAGGTTAATCCTGAGGTAGCACCACTGCTTCCATATTGCTTCTCTTTAAACCTGAAATATTGGAAAGATGGTTATATATATAAAAAAAAGAGAGAGATCTCATCCATGGAAGATGAACAAACTACAGAAACAATTAACAGCTTTAGTAAAGTGCATAATCAAGCCAGAGAGATCTTATGCCGGTGAAGTGTATACTCAAGCCACCGATAATCAATAACGAGCATTTATTTAATACCAAAAGTGCAAAAAATAAAGGTTATAGATAGAAATTACATACTTTTTAGCAGCTTTAGAAGCAAGTTTGCTTTGAGCAACTGAAACCCGTAGCTTCCCACTTCCTGCCTGACCAAGCATACCATACCCCTCACCCAGTCCATCACCTAGAAACAAAGTAAGAATCATGTATTTAGAAGGTAGTTTCTTGCTAGCATGCATCTGTATAAAAACTTCTGATTGGTCTGTTAAGCATATCAGTCGTCCAGAATGAAATCGAATGCAGATTTCCTCCAAAAGGAACTATAAAATCTTTTGAAGAGGAGGAAGCAGCAACCAAACTACATATTTTCCGCATGGCGTATGAACATCTAAAATCGATGTGAAATAGTATCTAAGGAATCAATTAGAAGTAAGATGTTAAGCTACACAAATAATTGCCAGATCAGTACACCACTGCTAGCAGCCACAATGTACAAGTGTCTTGCCTAAAACCCAAAATATATCAAGTATATGTCCTCTCAGTGAAGACATGAAACCCTGAGATTTCATAGTCCTCAGAGTCTCATCCCATGTTATGTTTCTTCTCCACAGTAAAATTAATTGATGCCTACTGCCTAGCCAGCCACAGGACATCCATACTGGTAAAATGGAAGTATCAATCTTTTTCATTTCAAAAACTAGCAGCACAACTAGGGAAAATCAGTTACAAACAAATCATGTTGGCTAAGCCAAATCATTCCTTTGAAGCCAAAGGTGTTGGAATTGTATGTACTGAAAGTTTAACATGAAAATCGTTTATGTAGTTATCTTCATCAACTCATCTCTAAAGGGTAATATGTCACAGCACTGACAACTTAGCAGAAACAGAGTCTAAAGATGTACTGACCTAGGGAACTCTCTTCTGGAACTCCAAATTGCATTCTGTTAGCGAGCTTCCTCATATCAGTTACAGCATATCTGAAACATTAGGGGTTATCCAACATGTAAAAACGCCATCAAAATAAATAAATAATAAATAAATAAATATACAATAGAACATGCCATAAACTTTCTTAGTTGAACATAACGTGAATAAAGTTCGATACCTTTCTTTCATTTTCCGCAGCCGCCGTCCACCTCTCTTCTTTTTAGGTTCAGAATCTGGAACTGGAAGAGGTTTTGGTTGTTTTGCAGGGGGTGGTTCTTGCCATTTCTCTATCTTTTTACGAATCTCCTCCAGCAGATTCCTTCCTGTCTTTCCTGTTGGATCTCCTCTTGTTGAGTCTACTCTTGCTGCTAGGGTTGACTTAGCAGCCAACAGCCGGCAAGCACGAACCCTCAAAGAAGGAGGGGTGCTTTGGAATATCTCTGCCTGGTCTAGATAACCAACACGGAATTGAGAGGTCGCAGTTGAAAACCCAGCAAGATTCTTTTTCTTTGCCCCAAGAAGCTGAACATTACAAGCTGGCATTTTTGCTAGAGCTGACAAACCACCAGCAGTTCCCATGAGTTTTGCTGCAACTGCACTGCCAACAATTGCAGAAAGATTGGGTGCAATATAGCCCATCCTACTCTCTACAAAATCAAGCACTTTTTTCTTTGCCACATCCAATGCAAGTGCCCGATCACATGCATCAATTGTTTTCTGTAAGTTCTCCTCTGGGAGGGGTTTGCCACTTGTAGTTGATGCAGTAACAGAAACCACCATAATAATAGCTGAGGGCAAAAGCCCTTCGAGATCAACAAGGGTCAAATCCATTTCATTCCCAATTTTCTTTACAACCCGAGCATAATCAATAGGGTGATGGACAAGGGACTCAAGTTCAGGGAATTTCAACCGGTAATTATCTCGTATAAAATTGTGAATGATAACTATTTCATTTTCAATATCAACTGACAAAGCATTGCAATCCACAATCAACTGATATTCAGGATCATCTTCCAGTACAATTCCATGGCTAGAAATATCTGATCCCCTCTGCAGTGCATCTTCAACTTTCTACAAGAGGAGAGAAGCTATGTAACAAAATTGAAGGGTTGAAAGATAAATATATGGTGTCCAACATCATACATAGTCATTTGCTACCTGTAAAATAGCAGCTGTAACATGATGCTTAACTAAAGGACTTTGCTCATGCCCAATTATCAAGAATACCAACAAAAACAAAAACAAAAACCATAACTTCCCTAGGTGTATCAACTTTCAAAGATATGTAAGCATAAAGCATCAAGTTCAAATATTAGAAACTTTAGAGCATCAGTAAGAAAATCAATCCATCGTATGTTCTCACATCTCAGACAAAAAATCAATGGTAAAATACAAAACTGAAGGTAGATGAAAATAAACCAAAAAAATCTAGGTCCCTGCAAATACAAAAAACCAAACTGAAGCTTATAAACCTCAAGCAAGACCATTAGTGACAATTTTAAATTGGACAGAAAAATGTTCAGATAGTCCAATTTGCATGTCAAAGTAGTCAGTGCATTTACCTGCATAATATCAGTATAACGTTGTGTTCTCTGCAATTTCGAAACACTATCAAGATCATCATAATTCAGAGCTTCAAGGTCAGCTAAATCACCATCACCGTCTTCTTCCATGTTTTCTGCATCAACAGCTTCATCGTCCTAAACGAAATTTAACATGAAAGGTAGGTGAATGCCGATAAAATACCAAAGGAAAACAAGCAGAAGTTCTTGTATTACTCTTTCACCTTTGAAGATAGTTGGGCTGTGTTTGGATAGAGAATAATAGAGGGAATAAGGCCCTTAATCCAAGAATGGGAGCTAAATGTCCTGTTGCTCAATCCGATTAGCTTAATCCCTCATGTGTGGATTAAGAGGCCTTATTTTGGAACAAAATAATACTCATCTCACCTAAATATTAGTTTATTCAAACACTCTAGCCAAATATCATGCATGAATAAGGGTGAAGAATAATCCAGTTAGGATCTTAATCTTAATCCACCCTTGGTCCTCATCGAAACACAGCCTTGAAGAATAACACAAACACATTCCATAAGACGTAGCTACTTACAAGAATAGGTTCTTCATTGTCTGATAACTCGTCAAGGTCCGCCAAGAAAGAATCAGCAAGATTTGCCTGATTAGGGCCAATAAGAGAAGGTTCTGAAATTGTTACATGTTCATTTGAAAAGAACCATAAAAGTAAAAGTTCATGATAAAGCTTATAAACAAGATAAAACCAAAGAATGTTAACTAAACAATAAGACTCCTGGGAAGACATTTACCATGCAGAGCCTTAGACTTACAATGAAAAAGAGCACAAAAAATTGTATTTTAATTACTAATACAAGGAAAAAAAATTCTTTGAGAATGAAATGGGCGGTAATCAGTCAATTTAAGAATATAGATTTACAAAAAATACACATGTATTATGTCAATGGATATATTTGATTTTGAGCTTTGTTGTTTTTCACATAACAACTTCAACCACTAACCAGCACCATTGCTATTTTGTATCCTCTTATGTTCTTACACTCTAATGAGGCTTGACTTGCTGAATGGGGCGCAATGATTGGCCATGATAGCTTTGATGAAGAATTAGGGATGTTTGAAATGGAAGTTCAATCACATGAACTAAGGTTTTAGCGAAACATATATTGCAATGCATATCAAATTAGAAATCACTACATTCAACAAAAGAATTCATAAACCCACTGTTCTCCATGACTGACATGCAACTCCTTATTTTTTACATTTCATAATATTGATGGAAAACATCTCAGCTACTAATCACAAAAAAGGTTCAAAAAATCTCTCACTAACAAACTCACCATCACTGGGTTATACAAACAAGCCTTGAATAAGTATCAGCAAGATCCAACAGAACACCTGCAGGCACATATTCAGAGTAAACAAAAACAAGCAATCTATTAGTAAATCAGTACAATGATTAATGCCTGATATATATATATATATATATATATATATATATATATATATATATATATCTGAACCTAAAACCCTAATGTATCAAAAAAACATGTCACCCAGATGGAATTCTCTGGTGACAGTGATGAATTTTTAGATCTAAATTTTCATGCTGTACAGAGATTCGGATACTTCCTACAAAGAAAGAAAAACAAAATCAAAGCATACAGCAGCATTGGAGAAAAAGGGATCATAATGAACGATTAATCAGCTTAAATTTTTGGCCGACATAAGCCAAAGAATCCAATATCCAATAATTACTGCCTGAAAATAAATATAGGAATCTGAACCTAAAACCCTAATGCCGCAAAGATCCCACAGATAGCATTTTCCGACAACAAGAGATGATCTTTAAGACCAAACTTTTCATGCTTTACGATCTCAATCACAACAACCCAAGATTAGGGCACTACTCCAACAAAAAAACACCAAATCGAAATCCTTACCGTCATGAGAGAAACAAGAATAAAAAAAAAACAAGATTGTCATATGAATGCGAAGAGAATCCAAAGGAGAAAAACACTAAAATCAATCATAATCAGGAGATATTAAGCACCGAACCACAAAATCGCTTACCGGTTTCGCGTGGTGCACTGTCGCGAGATCGATGAACGAAAGCACGAGATTTTTCTGAGAGGGGAACACCGGTTACCGGTAATGGTAGGTAACGGGTCCGATTCGGGTCAGATTTATAGATCCGATAAATCACCTGACCCGATAACCTCTATGCCAAAATGGTAACCCGAATCCGATAATATTTATTTAAATTTCTTTTGATAAACTGTTTTTCTGAAACATATACTTCCAACCATAGCTCATTAGCTCGCATAATTTTTAAGTTTATCAATTAAATTTTTTATATCTCAAAAAAAAAAAACTAAAAAATAATTGTTTAAAAAAATAATCATATTTGATTGGAAAATAAGTCAAGATTAGTTTATTGCAAAACTCCCATCCCACAGCCAAACTATATATTTGGAATAACTTGGAATTAAAAAAAAAAACAAAAATTAAATTATTTAAATAGATGTAATTATAAAAAATATTAATTATCAATTGACATTGATCATTGATTAGATAAATTATAATTTAATTACAAAATATTCATTTTATTGATATTAATTAAGTCAAAATTTGTTCAACTTCTTTAAAGACATTTCTTAATTCCAATTTCAAAACTATGGTTTTAATAAGTCAATTATTTATTTATTTTAAATTTAAAACATAAAGTTTAAACCCATTTTATTTTACATGTAAAAAACATGAATCCATTAGTAAGACGGGTGATTTGAACTCGCAACATTTTCTTGTGAGAGGAATCCGCCTCGGCCCCTACCTGTATTGGCACTGAATTGGCTTCTCCGTAAAGCGGCTACACTTGTACCATGGTTCATCCAAGAACCAATTTTGTTATGAAATAAAACGTGGTTTATCTACCTTCTTAAATAAATAAATAATTAAAAAAAAATCCTTGTGAAAGTTATTTGGTTGGTTTTTGATGACTTATCCAAGTATATTAAAAAATAATAATTAATAAATTATATAACTAAAAAACGTGGATTATATGTATTGTTTGAAAACTCCACTTATAAAAGAACCATGATTTGAAAAAATTACATCAGAATTTATGAGGAGAGAAAAAAGGATTTTGATAAAAAATCATGTTTCAAGTTTAAGAAAAAAATTGGTACACATTCTAAACCCCATGTTCTCCACGCATATGTTCTTTTAATCCATCTACTTTGTTTTTTAATAAATAATCCATCTAGTTTTTTATGTTTCATTTAGACCCTTGAAAAAGTTATATTATAAATTGCAACCACAATAAGGGAGAATTTAATAAAAATCATGTTTGTGTTAAAAAACAAAGAGAGTAGAGAGATGGTCTATATATCCCCTTAAAACTATCCTAATTGCATTTATACTCCCAGAGGAACTACAGTTATAGGTACCCACTTCAATTCCCATCCCATAAGCACTCTGATTCTAGATAGGGATGTCACAGGGTGGGGATTCACCAGGATGCATTCCACAGCCCTAGCCTCGGCCCCTATTTTTCAACACCATCCTCGACCCCGGCCCCAAACCCAAGTACGGGGAATAAATTTTCCCCATCCCCATCCCCATCCCCGTGGGGGTTCTCTATCCCCGAATTTTTTTAAAATGGTGCCATTAAATAATTTAGGGCAAATTTCCTATTAGTCTCTAGCACTATTTGACATTATTCCTCACCCAAAACACTATTACACTACACCCCTATCAACCCCCCTATAGGCAATTTGGGCACTATTCAATTGATGAATAGTTAATTATTACAATAATTTATAAATATCTTTCCTTATTACATCTATTCTACTGAGAGCATGTGCATGTATTATAAAATCCTAAACAAGTTTCACAAAAGAGCAATACATCAACGTTTTTTAATTGATTTGTGGGGAGAAAATTGAGCTTTACCACAAGAAAATTTTTAAAAAAAATGATAACTAAAATGAAATAATTTACTCTAAATTTATGCTCACAGACACAATTATTAGTATGTCATTTATGAAATATATAAAGGTATATATTTAAATTAATATATATAATATAATATTTAAATTAAATATTATAGGGACGGGAGCGGGGAGGGGCAGGGGCGAGGGGAGGGTATTCCTTAGCTCAGACCCCAGGCCCAGATAAGGGAATTCAATCCAGGCCCGGGCCCGACCATTTGGGTGGGAAATCGGGTTCCCTGTCAGCATCAGGGTCCATTGACATCCCTGATCCAAGAGTTGGGATGACTCTCTAGGTCTTTTGGGTCCTTAGCCCAAAAGTTTCCCATTTAATTGAGTATTTAGTATATGTACCCTATAGTTGAAATATGTGAATGATTGTCAACCTAAATGCTTTAGATTAGTAAACCATGGATAAAAAATGCACCACATATACCATAAGAAATATTTCAATTATTTTAAAATTTATATTTATGGGAAAATTATAAAAAAGTACCCTGTGATTTGTGACTTTTTCAATTCGGTCCTTGTGGTTCAAAATTGAACCTAGCGACCACAATAGTTTCTTAGTTTATAAACTTTAGTACCTGCTTATATGCGTTCAATTCGTGCGTCCCGTTTGGCCCCCTAGAGCATGTTTGAAGGATTTCCAACCGTATGGATGAGAAGATCATCGAAAAATAAGCTAGCCTGCCAATTTTCATACAATTTGGGAACTCGTAGGATCTTCATCTTAACGGTTCTTATTTTATAGGAATCTGAACAGTTCAGATTCAACCGTTAAGTGGGATGACCAAACGGTTACCAAATTGTATGAAAATTGACAAGCTAGTTTATTTTTCGATGATCTTCCCATCCATACGGTTGGAAATCCATCAAACATGCTCTAGGGGGGCCAAACGGGACACAACCTTGAATGTACAGTATTACATGTGCAGCTTTATAAATCGAAACTGACAGTCACAAGCTGCTGTGCTCAATTTTTGAATCACAAGCGACCAATTGAAAAGTCGCAAAACCACATGTAATTTTTTTCAATTTTTCCTATATTTATTATAGACATACTTATAAATTTATTGTAGTCAAGTGGTTTTTTAAGGTATATTTATAAAGAGTATAATGGTATTTTCATAGGGCCATAATTTGTTAACATATGACTAAACACCTAATGTCAACCCAACAAGGAAGACAAGAAACCTGGTACATTTTCACAATTACGATTCTTTCAATATACATAATATTGATATTTTTTAGGGATATGCCTGTAAAAAAATTGAAAAAATATATATATACATTATTTAGAATATATTTTATCCATATTCCTCAGGATGAGAGTTGTTTTTGTTTTTGTTTTTTTTTTTTGACAAAGGGCGCCCCCAATTGTGTGAAACTTGTTTAACATAATTGCGCCCACACCTTGTAAGCGGAGGGGTTCAATCCCGGGACCCGTTTATGAAGAACGAGGCCCACCTCTTAACAAAAGAATCCTATACCAATAGATCATTGTGACCATTGGTGATCATAGCAAATGGTGGCAACTCTTCAAAAGATCAGATTTCAATGGAGAGCTTGTCTTCTTCGCTCCATTGGATAAGGATGTGGGAGAGAAGAGGTTCATATAAAGATTCAAATCTTTAAAAAGTGAGTTAACAATCTCCTTTTATAGCTTATCAACTCGACTCGCTTGGTCTTGGCGCCCTTGAAGCTTCATCCTCCACCACAGTAGGATGACTTGGCAGTTGAGCTCCTATCTTGAAGGTCCGGATAAATGCCTATATGTCCATGTGGTTATTTTTTATTACATAACATACTACATTTATATCTATGATAAAGTTATTTGATAGAATAAAAATTTAAAATCTACAAGTTATTATCTCAACTGAGGCATGAGATGTCTTCATATACTATTTAAGGGCGTGAAAATAACAATTTTAAATGTATATATGACAACAACAACCAAGCCTTCAAAAAGAGAAATTTTTTGGAGTTTATGCAAAAGAAGAGACAAGCTTTTCTTTTTTTTCCTTTTGTTTCAAAAAAAAATATTCTAATCCCATGGTCTTTAATTAAAGAGGAAACAATAGGTTCCATCATGTGTGAAGATTAGGAATCCAATTCCCTTCCATCTTATGCCTAACCATCATTATAAATTATAAAGTAACATTTCATCATTTATTCTATTCCTTAAACCATTTTAATGCTGAAAGATCTAAATCCCTTGCATCTCAACACACAACCAAACATTCTCTTGATGATGGTGAGGTGCATTTTGTTTTTTTTTTACACAAAAATATATAATTTTTTTATTATCTTAAAAGATTAAATTAAGTTAAAAAAGCAAATAATAATAATAATAATAATTTGTTGATGTATATGAGATTTGAACTCAAATTATCTAAGAATTATTTGGTTTTGTTTGATTATTATTAGCAAAGACATTCTCATGTCGATCTAGCTCCCACTTTCATGGTGTTTAGTTTTTTTAATGAGATGGAAGTGATAGAAGTGAGAAATGCATCAAGCGTTTCCACGAGGTAGAACCTCCTCAGGGAATATAAGATTTTCATGAGGCTGATCCTGAGCTATCATCTAATCATGAATATCTTCAGTTAAGAGAATATTTTTAGTGTAGGAAGTCTCAAATTCAGGATCTTCTGCTCCACATATTTCACATTGAAGGGGAGGTTGAGTTCCTCCCATTTTGATTGTTTATTTATCATCAAATAAAAGAAGTATCATATTCTCTATTTTAGTATTTTCCCGTTTTGCCTTTAGGCTCATTTGGATTTTTTTTATCACCGAAATGAGTGAAATAGATTTTGACATATAAAAATTTATTTTCATCCACTTCTACATCCTTTCATTTCAATGGAAAAATAAAATAAAATATAATTTACCTCCACTTCTAACTTTGGAAAAAGTGGGGCTTTCACTTTTTTAAATTTTGTGACACTTTGGTGAAGTTATGGTTTATATAAGTCCAAATTCAACGAACTCCCACTTAATTTGTTTTTAGGGGGTGTTTGGATGTTTTTTTTATTCCAGAAAAGCTTTGAGAGTAAGTAGAGCACTTTTGGGGGAAAAAATATGTTTGGATGAGTTTTTCAGAAAAACAAAAATACTAAAAAAAACCCCATAAATGTTTTTTTTTTAAAAACTAGTAATTTGTAGCTTTTAAAAAAACCGTTTTATAGAAGCTGTTTTAGAAACTGTTAATTAACAAAATATCATTCTTAAATCTTTTTAAACCTATTTTTAAACAGTTTCAATTATCAAAATATATTTATTATTATTATTATTATTTATATTATTTATTATTATTATAAAAATACTTATGGATTAACCTATCAAAACATAAAAAAAACCAACCTTAAATTTGAATTGTGAAATGGGGTTTATAAAAGCACAACTTTTCACTTTTGGCTCATAAACCAAACATAAGATGAGCGGGTGTTAATAAGATAATTACAAGTTAGGATTTAGCGT
Organism: Dioscorea zingiberensis; assembly: GCA_026586065.1. Lineage (NCBI taxonomy): Eukaryota > Viridiplantae > Streptophyta > Magnoliopsida > Dioscoreales > Dioscoreaceae > Dioscorea > Dioscorea zingiberensis. The sequence goes on along the minus strand of JAGGNH010000083.1, from coordinate 139,187 downwards.
TTAGTAAGATGGGATGAAAAAATGAGTTAATAAGATAAATTTTTGAATTAATTGTTTTTATTTATATATATATATATATATATATGAAAAACATGTGAGAGTGTGTAGACAATGATAGCATCAATAATGAGTTTGAATGGTTTGTGTGTTGATTGATCCCAATGATCCAGAAGACAAGCCCTAAAAACTTCAAACATGGTTACATGTGGCCGTGGGGAAGGAACACATGGCTGACAACCTTTCTATCCCATCATCAACAGTGAAAGTGAGAATACAGAGTCACAAAAGAGAGAAGACACTCCCACACAGTGCCCTAACTTTTTGGGCATCTTTTCCCCCTTCTTTCTCTCATTTCACACCCCCTCCCAAACCACCATGATTGATTATCATCTTATTATTATTATTTTTTAAATAATTATTTATATCAAACTAAAAAATACTAATTAATATTTTATTATTAGTTTTAAATTTTATCAAATCATTGTTAACCCATAATTCTTCAACATCATGGATAGAATTTATTTATTTTTGAAACCAATAAATCTTCCGATTATTATTTTAATTTAAAATAAAAAATGCAACATGTGAATGAACTAATATCGGTGTTACAAGTAAATTGTTGGCAAAATAAAAAAACTGATTTGGGTCGAGATTGTCTTCAGTTTATGCCAACTGATAAGATTTTCTTCATGGTTGAAGTTAATATTGAAGTGATAAGAACATACACCAGTGAGATAGAGGAGGGCCTAGATGCCCAAATCCGCTCCAACGATTAAGTTAATCAAGTGGGGTGGCCAAAGAAAAGAAGAGGGTAGTTGAAGGGAAATAGTAAGTCCACCACATTGCCCCTTCTACTATCTTGTCGGACCCTTGTGTCTTAGGTGACGGTTTTACCATATTAAGGGATGGTATACCCTCGTGGTCTGTGCTACCGTGATGGAGGTCATGGGGTGCTCACACATAGATGGTGATATTGGGGCGTATCATAAATAAATAGATAAATAGAATTTTTATTAGAATAATAATAATAATTATTATTATTATTATTTTAATTTTAATTTAAGTTTTTAGGCCCGGTTATCGAAATGCGCCGTCCAAGTGGGAACGGATTCCCAAACTGGTCAAAAAAATAATAATAAAATAAAAAATCCGACAAATTAAAATATTAAAAAGCGCAAAAGGAGACAAGAGAGAGAAAACCCTAATTGAGAACCCTATCATTCCCCCCAAAGAAGAGAGAGAGAGAGAGAGAGAGAGAGGGAGGGAGGGAGGGGTGGGGGGAGAATCCACGCACCGAATAAGAACCGCAAGGCCTCAAGGCTCTCTTGGCACCATTGAAGGGGAGAAGAGGCGGCGAGATAGAGATGGAAGCGGAGGCGGTAGCGAAGAGGCCCAGGGAGGACGGTGCGGAGGGAAATGGAGGAGGAGCGGTTTCGTCGATGGTGGAGGACGGGAAGGCGGGGGATTACATCTCGTCGGTGATTCCTGGGTGGTTCTCCGAGATGAGTCCCATGTGGCCAGGTATATGGTGTTTGATTTGCTTTTTGGTTGTTTTTTGTTTTTGTGAGTGTTTGGATTGAGAAGAAGTGGTGCAGAAGAGTGGAAGGCGAGAAAAAAGTTGTTTTTTTGTGTTTGGTCTGAAGGGATGGAAGAATGGAGGAGCAGGTGGAAAAGAAAAGAAATGGATGAAAATCAATGGAAATGATGGAAGGGAAGAAGGAAAAAATGAAAAAAAAAAAAAGATGGTTTTGGGAATGTTTCCTTATTTTTTCTTTTTTCTTTTTTCTTTTTCTTTCTCTCATTTGTTTATATGTTTTAGTTGCTTCAATAATCCGAACACATGAGAAGAATTTGCCTACCTTGTTCTTGTTCTGTTTCTTTTCCTCCATTTTTTTCCCTTCAATGGAGCGTTCCTTTAAGTTTGTAAAATTTAGTGGTATTGTATGATGGAAGTGGTGTTCTGTTTGGAAACTGATTTTAAATTTTTTGTGTTGATTTTTATCACTTGGTTTTCTTTTGATTTTATGGTAACAAAATTGGATTTTGGCAGCCCTCTTTGCATGGATGACGGTTTTTTCTTTGTGAATGTTGGTTATGTTTTTTTTTTTTTTTTGGCTTTCTGTTGGTATTTTTTTCCCCATTAGCTTATCATGTGTGAAACCCCACCTGAAACCCTACGGGAAGCTTAAACTCAACTAGTTTACATATTATGCAAAAATTGAGCTGTTATTTAAACCATTTGGTTGGTTTTGCGCCACTAGAAATTTGATTTGTCTGCATATGTTCTGCTATGCTTTTGTTAGGTGTAAATTCTGCCTAGGGACCATTTTCCCCTTGTGCTTGCATATGTGCCACCATTCTTTTGGTACATATATACTATTCTTTGTTTTATTCTTGTCTGCTTGTTCTTTGGATTTATATCTTACAAGAATGACGCTTGGATCAAAAGACTGATTTCAGCTAGAGGTTTTTACTGATTTTTTGTTTCATGCTGCATCTTAAATTAAGAAAATTCTTTAATCCGTTTCTATGTATCCAACCACCTTATCTTGGGTGATGACTATATCAAGCACCAAATAGTCTTGGCAGATACTCAAAGCATTTCTTCTGATATTACAGGGGAGGCTCACTCCTTAAAGGTGGAGCAGATACTTTTCAAGAAAAATCACAATATCAAAATGTAATGGTGTTCCAGGTACTTAATCTTTGCAAGCACCATTTGGTTTCTTTTTTCCATCAGTTTTTATTGCAATTTCCTTTCAGATGTAGTTGTGTGAATTAACAATTCTTTTTTATTTTGATACTCTTTTTCAGTCATCCACTTATGGAAAGGTTCTTGTCTTGGATGGTGTGATTCAAGTTACAGAGAGGGATGAGTGTGCCTACCAGGAGATGATCACTCATCTTCCACTTTGTTCTATTCCAAAACCTAAAAAGGTAGTTTCCATGACTCCAATAATCAACTAAAAAATTTAATGATGATACTGTTGGAATGACTTATAAATTGGAAGCAATTTTATCGTCTGTTAACAGCAGTGGATTATCCAGGCTAAAATTGATTGCTTTCAATCTGAAAGGAATTATGTATTGATTTAACATCTGAGTATGAGAATTATGATCTGTCCATCCTTTATCTCATGCTGTATGACTTGATGGAGATGTATAGGAATTTTTCATATTCTTTCCATTTATTTGAGTGCTTCACTCCAATTTGTCCTACATTTTAGTCTTGAAGCATCAATATTTGGTTAAAGATATTTTGAGCTTGTTTATGTACCATCAAGAGCTTACAACATGGGAAGCATAACTTGCTCATCTAATCATGTTTATTGTTTTTAGGTTCTTCATTTGTGCATGCAATAAAATAGATTGGGATAAAGATAAATGTGAACACTGTTCATATGTGTAAACATGGATAAACTTCGGCAGCTTGGAACCAAGATGCATTATAGTTTTTAAAGATCCATTAAGCATGTTGTTTACACAGGCATCTACTCTTATCCCTTTGTTGCTTCATTTCTTGAGACAATTTAGTATCTGGATTCCCACCCTGTCATCCTGGTCTTAGTCCTTGGGAGTGCCCTATCTATAAGATTCAAAAATGTGTGTATCATCTGTTCACATATTTGTGGTGCATTCACCAGAGAAGTGGTGTGCCAAAACTTTTGAAGATAGAAAGGGAGTTCATTTAATCCAATAAACCTGCTAGGTTGATGCACTGGGGCGGTATTCTCCTAAGCAGGCCTGTAGACCTCATACAGTTAATGGTTGAGGTGACTTGCCATAGATATGCCAATGCTTGACGTTTTCATATTTACCCATCAAGTTGGGATCACAAAGTGCTTTTTAATTTTCAATATTACTTATAAAAATTTGGTGCATTCAACTACACTAGTTGCAGTCATGATTCCTGGGGAGTACCAATGGAAGATACTCCTCATATTGAACAGAAAGATATCTTGAGCATAAGTCTAGGAGGGCTTGTCAGAATATTAAGCAAAAGGCTAAGTCCTTTTTTATGTAATGCTGCATGCCAAACACAGAGAATTTTTAGTGAAGCTTCTATTTGAACTGTATAGCTTGCCTGCAAGCTATTGTGTTACACTTGTGTTTGAATTGGCCTTGGAAGTAATATATTGATGGTGCTAAGCTCTTCTACATAAGTATTTTGGTCGCGTTTAAGCATTTTATTCATTTCTTAAATGGTTCATGTTGTCTGGGATTTTTCTAGGTGTTGGTCATTGGTGGAGGTGATGGTGGTGTTTTGCGTGAAGTATCTCGTTATTCTTCTGTGGAGGTTATTGATATATGCGAAATAGATGCAATGGTTGTAGATGTAAGTAAATACTACCTGCCTACACTTTTAGTTACTAGAATTGCAGTTATATAGTAAATATTTACTTCTATTTTAGATTTTTCATTCCTTGCCTTTTCCTTTTGTTCATAATATCACTATCATTCTGTGGTTTAATTTTCATGGTCACTGTCTATTTAAGGTTTCAATTCTTTCATTAGAGGTCAAGAGTCTCATAATTCCTTCAATTACCTCAAAACATGTGTTGTGGTTTCCATGTATTCGCCAGCTTAACTAGTGAGCTGAATCCCCTTCAATTTACAATAAGAAAAGAAGTTGAAGGATTTTTTTTAAAAAAGGAGAAGATTACATATCTATCATAACCAGGCAACATCTTCGCCTGTTCATTTTTGAATATGGGAATGCCCTTGGGAAGGCCCCTCGTGAGAAGATTTTTATGTGATCGCTGAATCTTTTAGTTAGTTATCTTTATTTTACTGGTGGAAAAGAAAAAACCTTCAAAGTTTGGATGGTCAGAAATTTTGGTTCAGGTGGGTGATGTACATCATGCTGTCAGGTTAGTTCAACAATCAGCGAATTTTGCGTTGTGGTTCTTATTGTAAAGCCTTGCTCTGTAATTACAGTCATCTGTCTTGTCTTGGGATACCTTCTGGTTCCATTTTTTATTTTGTAAATTTTCCCATTTAAGTTTGTTCTTGATGTTTCTTATGTATTAGTTACTGCATAAGAGCTTAGATGTTGATGTGGGCTTTTATGTTTCTCCCATGTTTGGACAAGTCCAATCATTTACTTTCATACTCCTTTTTAGGTTTCTAAGCAATTCTTCCCGGGTCCAATCATTTACTTTCTTACTCCTTTCAGGTTTCTAAACAATTCTTCCCCAAGTTGGCTGTTGGTTTTGAGGATCCTCGAGTGAATCTACATATTGGTGATGGTAAGTATGTTTTACAAATATATCGTCTGTTAGTACATAAAAATCTGGTTCTAGCATTCCTGCATCCACCAGGATGGCATTATTTATTTTCTATTTTCTTTGTGAGAGCATGTACTTGTGTTTGCATGATATTGAATTTGATTAAGCAGGGTGGTGTCTAAGTACACTACAAAATCATGAATATTGTTGAGGTGATATACAAAGGGTGCAAATCACACTATTTTACAGAAGGATGCAGTTTTGACATCACAGCCATCAAAAAACACCTTGTGCTTGGAACTATTTATACCTTGTTATTATGTTGCACAATCAACTCATTTCTCTTTCCCTCATGTATCCAAGGGTCTTGGTGTCCTTTACTTCATCCTCACTGTTTAAGCTAAAATAGTATGTGTTCCATATACATATCATATCAAAATGTTCTCACACTTTATGGTTTATACCTCTTTTCTCTTCTCTGTCCATTTGTTGGTTGAACTTTTTTTTTATCTTCCATCTATGAATTAAGACACTAATCTGGAATAAGTTTATTTTTTTATACGGATATTTCATGCTGCTTCTACTCAAGTCCTTACCAACTCACAGGTGTTGCATTCCTGAAGAATGTTCCCGAAGGTACTTATGATGCAATCATCGTTGATTCATCTGATCCTATAGGTACTGAGAAACAACATCCGATCAGCAATGTTATCTTCAGGTCTTATTCTGGCATCTTTTTTAATTTCATTCCTATTTAAATACAGGTCCAGCTCAGGAGCTTTTTGAGAAGCCCTTCTTTGAATCAGTAGCAAGGGCTCTTCGTCCCGGCGGTGTTGTGTGCACCCAAGCAGAGAGCATATGGCTGCATATGCACATCATTGAGGATATTGTTTCTGTCTGCCGCCAAATTTTCAAAGGCTCGGTTAATTATGCATGGACCACAGTGCCAACATACCCAAGGCACATCAACCAGTTTTTGGTCAATTTGTTTATCCACTTCAGATCATGCAAGAATTATATATATGCTAATTCCATTGTTTGGCTAATGCAGTGGGGTTATCGGTTTCATGCTTTGCTCCACCGAGGGTCCGGTTGTTGACTTTCAGCACCCGGTGAACAAAATAGATGAGTGCGACAGTTTCAACAAAGAGAAAGGACCTCTAAAGTTTTACAACCCAGAGGTATCTTTCCAAGAATCTCCCCGCATTCTTCTTCTTCTTTACTTATTCAAATGCTCTTTTTTTCAGATTCATTCTGCTGCATTTTGTCTGCCATCCTTTGCGAAGAAGATCATCGACTCCGAAACCCGCTAAAATTCCGTAATCTCATTCCCCTCATTTCAGTTGATCAAAGGTAGCGCGCCCCTACCGAACATGGAGAAGGCAAGCTCATTGTCTTTCAAATTGATATCACATCCCTTTTTTAAGTTTATAGCTATAATACCTTGATTTAGCAGTTGCTGCCTCAGGATTCTTGTTAAGGGATTCTATATTGATGCTCTGTTCATCAAAACTATATATGCCCTCTTCTTTCACTATGAGATATAAATTGGTGATTGTGAGCTTATGATGGTTTTAGGATGTTAAGGCCATCGTTTTGGTAAGAGCTTCCATTTCATGGTAGTAACTCAAATCTTTTGACATTATAACCCTTCAATTATGTATCTTATCATGAACATCTTAGTCTTGGTCTTGGTTATTTGCTATAAGTAGTTGAATATATATATATATATGATATGATATATAAAGTGCATTCTCGTCGGCCTCCCATTTGGAGTGCTTGAGAAGTGTTTTAAGGATTTCCAAATGCGGATGGAAAGATCATCGAAAAATAAGTTAAGCGTGTATATTTTAATATAATATGGTGATCGTTTGGTCCTCCCATTACGCGGTTCTTTATTTTAGGGAAATTTTAATGGTTGAATTTCAACTTCATTGGGATAAATGACCACCAAATTATATGAAAATGAACATCTATCTTATTTTTCTATAATCTTTCATCCGTATGGTTGAAAATCACTAAACATCTTTCAAGGGCCAAAATGAGATGAATAAATTGAAATAGTGTTAGGCCGTACGTATTTATATATATATATATATATATATATATATATATAACTAATAGGATGATAGTGTTTTTATATATATAATATTTGTAATATATATATATATATATATTTTATATTTTATATTTTATAATCTATATATATATAAGAGGTGTTAGGATCAGAGAGCTGATTCCATGGTCACCGATTACCATGCTTAGAGGGCGTGGCATCATCTCGGTATGAAACACTTTCGGGCTACACATCGAGACGCATAAAGCAAACCCTCGGGATGTGTGGCGTGCACATATCCGTATCGCTTTCTTGTGAGAGATGATGCCACTCCAATAATCTGCGAGACCATTGGATAATAATTACGTTTGGATCATCTTGGTAATTTGATCCTAACACCTATATTATATATTAAAAATATATAAAAATTATATATTATATTTTTTATAATGTTTTTAGATATATTTTGATTTATTTATAAATTTTAAACAGATTTTAAATATGTATATATATATATATATATTTTAAATTTTATATATATATATATATATATATATATATATATATATATATATATATATATATATAAAAGAGAATGATACTGAGTCTGGTCGGTTGTTTTCTTGTTCATCATGTTATTCCTCTATTTGGGCCCTTGAAGCGTGTTTGAAGGATTAACCGATGCGGATGGGAAGATCATCGAAAAATAATTTAGCGTATTTATTTTTACTCTGATTTGGTGGCCGTTTGGTATAAAACTTGATTCTTATTTTAGAAAAATTTTAGCGGTTGGAATTTGATCGTTAAGTGGGAGGGCCGGCGGTGGTCAATAATTATATGAAAATGGATATGTTAGAACTTTATTTATGATCTTAGCGTCCAGGTATAGTTAAATGCTTTAACATCTTATAAACGAAAATAAGTCGTATATATAAACGATAACCATTCTGATTCGGATGCTATCACCTATCTATATATATATATATATTTAAAATTTGTTTAAAATTTATAAATAAATTAAAATATATCTAACAACATTATAAAAAATATAATATATAGTTTAAATATATATATATATATATATGTAATCTAAAATTTATAGATAAATGTATATATAAATAGATTATAAAATATATAATACATATTTTATATATATATTATATATAAAAACACTGATAGGATGAGGCGGCTGCACTTACGGCCGGCCTCATCCTATCAGTTTTCTATATATATATATAACAGGGTTATTTTGTGTACTTTTTTATTTTTTATTTTTTTATTTCAAAAAATATAATTCATAATAAATTCACAACTCTACTTATTAAAGAGACTATAGTGTTTAATATGAAACAATTTAAACCAATCCTAATTCCTAGCTTGATTGTTGACATTGGATTAATTACTCAGCCCATCTAGAAATTTAGTCAAACAAATGTTGGTCATGTATTAGAGAGGTCAAAGGATTCAAGCGGATAGGCTGAATGGTGCCTTGATTTGGCTTGCCTTCCAATCTTGGAGTTCAAGCTCTAACTTCGAAAATATAATCAAGTATATTTACATAAAAGAGTGTCAAATGATCAAGCTGTATACGAACAACTCGAGCTCGGTTCGGAATTTCGAGCTTTCGAGCCGAACTCGAGCTTGATTGAGCTATCTCAAAAAACTTATAATTTATTATTAATATATTAATATATAAATATTAATAAGTTTTTAATTTCGAGTTAAATTAAGCTGAGTTTGAACTTTTAAAATTATAATTGAGCTCTTAATTTCAAGCTAAATTGAGCTGAGTTCAAGCTTTCGAAATTAAAATCAATTAGAGCTTGAGCAAACTTATTCGAGCTAATTTTCAATATGAGCTTGAGCTAAATAATTTTAAGCTGGGCCCAATCCGATAAAACTCGACCATCTTATTAAATTAAGTCAATAATGATTCTATAAATATTAATGCACATGTACAATTACTTAGACAGAGACAATGGATAAAGAAGAGAAAGACATTGATGATATATATATATATATATATAAAAGATTACTTAGCTGATAAGTGAGAGGCATGCATGCATGAGTGAATATAATAAAATAAGAAGAAAAAAACAAGTGAATGTACTGTTTACACAGGAAGGAAACAGTGGATGGAATTCCAGTCAGAAAAGCACCCACACAAACAAACATGTAAAGATAAGATCCAGTTCAAGCCCCCATCCCAGTCCCTGCAAACACATGTTCTTTTCTATATTCAGAACCTTTTTACACCTGTTCTTCACTCCCTCTAATAAAATTAAAAGTTTTTTTTTAAAAAAATTATGTTTACCATTATGATAATGTTGAGATGGTGAGATTCTCGAGAAACCTCGATTTTTTGTTTCGTGTTTTAGATATTGAGCTGGATATTATATTTTACAGAGGGACATGGAGGGAATATAATATCCAGCTCAATATCTTATTGTTGTTATATATGGTTTTATATCTCTATAAATGATTCTAAATAGGATTATTAAGAGTTATCCAATAATATATATATTGAATATTTATATTATTTTATAGAGATAGGTAAGTAAAAAAAATCTTAAAATAATAATAATAACTATAAATAGAGCTTTCTCCAAGGATGGGGATGGTTCTTTCTGTCCATGTCCCCTTTTGTTTGTCCATGGAAAAAGGTTATTAAAGATCTTAGAACCCTACCACTTTCATCACCTTCCTCTCTCTTTCCCTTGTTATACTTTTGCTTCAAGAGATTCTTTCAGAATATTTAGTCCCACACTATGCATCCACTGTTGAGGGACATTGAAACAAAGAAACCTTTCTCTCTTCTCTTATTTGGAATCCAGGGTTTAGAATATGCTTCTATCTATTCTAGTACCACACTTGCATCATATTTTTTATAGGTAAATAACTATTCATCCCTTGAATAGTACTTTTATTGCCACATGGTCTTTGGGTAGGGGTGTTGGGGGGCTTAAATGAAATAGTGTTTTGGGTGGGTGGGGGGAAAAGGTAAATAGGGTTGTAATAGTGCCAGGGACTATTTGATAATTTCCCCTTTTTTTATTTTTATTTTTATTTTTATTTCTATATAAAGTTATCTTTTCAAATAGTTAAGTCCTTGTGATTTAAATTCATTTTAAAATGTTAAAATTATTTTTTTAAAGTATATAAATAGATAAATCATATTTTTTATTTATTCATTTATAATGGGGTATACACTAAAGCTAATTAGGCCCCTTGGATCAAAGTCTTCTAACAGTCTTGGTGTATTCAAAGTCTTTCCCGCAGTCATGTTGAGGTGATTAATTTTTCTCGGTGAACATTAGGCTCATAACTTGTGATAATTATTATGATCGGTGAGGGTGCATACCAAATGAGTGTTAGGAAATTAATAGCATGAATTATTTTTGTGTAAACGTGTTGTTTGTCATGAAAACATCTTTGGATATTTTAGGTGCATGAGATGTTAAAATGATATTGTACCTCCAAATCTAGTTTAAGGTTAAAATGCAAGCTAATTGTCGAAATCTTGTGCTTGAGCATAGGAGAGATGTGACATGAATATTATATCTCTAAATTCTGTCATAATATTGAAAAATGAGATTTCAACAAAATTCAAAACAATATAGTAATTCTCATTTAAAAAGGGTAAAATTTTAAGTTTGATCTAAAATCCACCATTTTAGTAAGAACAAACCCTTTTGACCTTTTGTAATTAGATGGACTAAATTGTTCTTGTGTGTTTCTTAGTAGATTCTTTACCCACATTCATAGGATTGTTTGGTGATCTACTTGGAGACTAATATTTATCTATGGCCCACTTCATTAGATAAATAATTTTATTTTAGATATCATATTTTCATGTATTTGTTATAGTAGGTCAACAATGAAACAACTCGAAGAATTTAATAATAGTTATATATATATATATATATATATATATATATATATATAAGTGCAATGCCATATCTAGTTTGATTTATTCATTCTAACCAAAAAGTATGTCTTGATGTCAGTGGCCATCTTTGGCAGACCAAGATCTAATTCTTCCACTTAGGGTTGCCAAAAGGCCGGGCTCACGGGCTCGGGCTTGGTTTTTCGGCTTGCAACATTAATCTCACATCGGTTAATAGTTCTATGAAAATAAACCGAAAGTATTACCGACTTATGTTTTCCAAACATTTCAAGTAAAATCATGTCCCGATGAAATAAACCTGACCCGACATGACCCGACCAAGCCTGGCTCATCGGCCCGGCCCGTGGAACTTGCATGTTTACATCCACATTATAATCTCCACTAAGAAATGCCAGCAAACTAGGGTTCCAGAGAGCTCCACAAGTGGTGTTGTGGTCCAAGAAACAAATAATGTTAAAAGTGACCTAATTTGTGATGCTAACCTTCTTCTTTCCCTTTGTCCTTCCATGGGTTATGAGTCATGACCACCACCACCACCACCACAATATGTGCAAAGAGCCACCACATATATGTAAACTATATATATAAATAAATGAATAAATCTCTTCAATCCTCTGATTACAACAAGGCCATGAAAAGGACCAATCAACCAATCCATAATTTTGCTAACCATTACATGTGTGCCAATTGTTCTCAAGTCAAAAGTTTAATCTTTAATCTTTTTTTGCTTCACATGTTCGAGTTTTTCATTGGACATCCAAGAAAAAAAAGTTTTTTTTTAAAGATATTTTCTTTTCTTATGCATTAAATTATTTTATCGAACATTGAATAAAATCGCAAAGAATTAAAAAAGATTAGCATGTAGAATAAAGCGATGAGTGATAATATAACTTACTTAAAACCAATAACAAATTCTAATAATCGAGTTTTATGTTGGAATAGTACCACATCGGTGGATTAATGAAAAAGAAATGTGTTTAAATATAATGAGGGGCCTCCATATCTCACCTAAGTGCTTGGGTTTTGTTAGTGGTTGGCACCCTCATAAATACAAAATTAAACACATATAGTTAATGAAAAATATAATTCCAACATGGTATAGGAGATTAAAAAGATCGCGGGCCAGGATACCCCAAAGTAAAAAGGCATGCTAATCGCATAAGCGATACGGCGCGAAGAGCAGGCGTCTTTGTAGGCGTTAGCTCACGGCGCATAGTATGGCTGAGCCAATGCGATAGGCGGCTACGGCGTGGCAAAGTAGTAGCCTCTCGACCACGCGTGCATCTTGGGGCTGTCGCGATAATAGTTAGCAAGTTACATTCTGGCCGATAGAAGGCCAGGTTGAACTTGAGGGAATGTTGGAATAGTACCACATCGGTGGATTAATGAAAAAGAAATGTGTTTAAATATAATGAGGGGCCTCCATATCTCACCTAAGTGCTTGGGTTTTGTTAGTGGTTGGCACCCTCATAAATACAAAATAAACACATATAGTTAATAAAAAAATATAATTCTAACATTTTATTTCACTTATTAAACAAAAATTTACGTATAAACTTAGAAATGCCATCACTCTATCTTTAATGATAAATAAATATTGGACTGTAAGTGCCTCAATATACTTGAACATTATACCGGTAATTATGTAATCTTAAGAATTTATAGAGGTATATAGGTAAAATAAATGTGAAAACTAGTACTTAGGATTTCTCACATCAACTTCTACTTTTGAAAAAAATACAAAAAAAAAAATCATCTTTAGGTTATTCACTTCTTGATAATATCTTTTATTCAAACGCATTGGATAATAATATAAAATGTATGTTAGGTTTGCCCTAGCTTTCTTTTGCCTCATATCATGTTTCTTTATAAACCCTAGTCAAATCTTAGGTATGAATTTGCACAAGCCATGACAACAGTACCTCAAAACTTTGGTGAGTTTATTTATTAATGTCATTATATATAGGCCCCAAAACAAGAACTTTGTATCTAAGCAAACACGGTTGTTTTTTAAAACCTTGTTTGTTCCTAACTTGACAAGTGTCATCAAATACCAACATGTATGCACACAATAATATGAAATTTGGATTTGGTTGAACAATGCTTGTCAATGGAAGCAAATGGACTTTCAAAATTTTTTATTAAAATTTATTTATTTTTCAATGACTTGGTTCATAGTGCAATGAATTTTTGAGAAATAAATTAAATTTTAATAAGAATATTTAAATATAAATGTGTCAAGCATGTCTTGTGGGTATCCACATGGAATTTAATTGAACCACCGATCAAGTAGGTATGCAGATCTCTGCCTAGAAAAATTTTAATGGTAAGAAGTGCACCGAATTGATTAAGTAGTGATGACACATTTCTGGAAGTGTAAGTAGTAGTTGTGACGGATGGTCACGATGTCCATGTGTGGGCGAGCCCCACCCTTATGTCTCTTTCACCAAAGCTTGTGCACGTTCTTGATTTCTTAGCGACTTGCCGCTCATATTATTAAGAAAAAAATGGAATTGATGAGAAACATGACTTGGGAGGAAGAGATATGACATGGAATCAAATCAACAAATATATATATATCTTGCAATACATGATCAATCTTATATTGACTTTCTTAAGATCATGTGCATGTCATTCATTTGTTTCTTTTTAAATTAAAAACCAAAATAAAATAAAATAAAAGAGAAAAGGGGTTAGGGTTGAATGAAGAAGAAACTAGGTGCACACACAAATAAAAGTAACACTCCTCCTTTTCCTCATTCGGATTAATATATATATATATATAGCTTTCTTTGATTAAGATTGGAAGAAAGAAAAGATTATAAAAAAGAAAAAAAAAACCACTTGAAAACTTGTTTTCTTCCTTTTTCTCATTCCAATTACATATATATATATATATATATTGATAAGGGTGAAATCCGAAGAGACACGTGGAAACACATCACCTCGACACGTGGAAGGATCTCACACCCTCGATCACTAGCCGAATCTCAAAAAGACCGAAGAGTCCTTCCAAGAGAACACTCTGAAGGCAACCCCGAGGCACCCACCGAAGAAGAGCAATCCGAAGAGTACCCCGAAGTACCCTCCGAAGGATGATTCGAAGACCAAACCTAAGAGTATTTAGAAGAACCTCCCAAGCAAGTTCCAAAGGAAGAGGAGTCTCCGAAGAGCCTTTCGAACAGCCTCCCAAACGGTCTCCAAAGCAAAAGAGAATTCCGAAGAGCCCGCCGAACCAACTTCCGAATAAGACTCCTCTTCTTCCTTTTCCCGAGAAGCCATGGACCCTTCTAGAAAAAGCAACAAGCCGACCCAAAAAACCGAAGAGGTTGTAACCAAGTCCTATAAATAGCCAAGACCTCACACTTGTAAAGAGGATTGAACTTCTGGTACCCACACCCTCTCTCTCCTTGTAAAAGAATCGCTCAATAGTGGAATTCTCTCTCCAAAGCTTGGAAACCCGTGGTTTTTCCCCGATTCAAGCGGTTTTCCACGTTAAAGCCCTGGTGTCTTGTCTTCTTGACTCTTTCTTTCTCGATCTTCTTGGATCTTTTCCCCAAAAAACCCCTATAAATTCAAGTGTTTACGTGGTTCTTGGATCTTACCAAAAATCTCGTTAACATATATATATATATATATATATATATAGTTTTCTTTAATTAAGATTGTAAAAAATAAAAGATTATAAGAAAGAAAAGAAAACCACGTTTAAGATTACAAGAAAGAAAAAAAAAACTAGGTGAAAACTTGTTTTCTTTCTGAAATATGTGGATATTTCATTGAAGAAAACAATATTTTAACAATAAAATAATAAGATTGACAAGCAAGTGAAGGAGGTTTTTTTTTCACTTTTTCATTTTTTTTTCATATTTATTTATTTTATGTTTGTGTAATTAATGAGAAAACTTGCAAGTAAAGAAAAGAAAACAATGAAAACATTTGTGGTCCTGTGTTTAGTTGAATCAAGGAAAAAAAAAGAAGATTTTTCTTTTCATTTCCCTCACTCAATGGTCTCTTTGTCCAAACAATCAAAGGAGTCAAAGATTGTTCAAGGTGTGAGGGACCATATTCTCTCAACTTCTCTTATTAAATAATTCAACATTATTTATTTTTCATATGATAAAAACAAGGCTACAATACACAAAACTCTAAAAATATATATAGGTTGTAAGAGGTGACATTCACATTATTTAAACATGAAATTATGATAAAAAAAATCAAACCATTGCTCGAATATGCTAGAGATATACAAGATGATAATGAATCTCATCTAACTTCTTGTTGTTAGGGTTGTGACAAAATATCTATATGTCTCTAAGGTATACACGTGGAGTGCTCTAGATCAATTACTTCACCATCTTTATTAGCAAATAAGGACACCCAAATAATATATATAACTTGCTTGCTTTCTTAATCATGGGTATACTTTGAAAGATATCATTGGCTCCATCCAAATGCTCACTCCCAATCATTTGGACCTTTCAATCTCTTGTACCTTATTATATATCATCCTCCTACCGCTAGAGGTACCCTACCTAACTCTCTTTAAACATGATTCAAGATTGAGTAGTATCTTCTAAACCCTAACACTAAAAAGAGATTACAAGACTGTCCTCTTCTCTTTTTCAATCTTGAACATCATCAACCATCTCTTCTCTACAATAATGCCAATAATAGTTTGAATAATGAAGAATGATAATTCTATATTATGTTTCTATTTGCAACTATAATATTAGCCAACAAACATTGTGGATTTTAAAAGCATGAACCTGTTGGAGAGGAATAAAAGATGTTTCAACAATAAATATTTTCGTATACACGAAACTAATCCGTTATATATGGGTTTCTTTTTCCTATTATGGTTTGATACCTTACACCCCACTAAAAAAGCAGCAACTTCAAGAGATGCACATCCTTGCCAAGCAAAGCCTCGCTCTCACTAGAGAGGAACAAGAGTAAAGACCCCCGGGAGTTGATTTCTATGAAGAGGAGATGTATGTCAAACCCCACATGGAGGAGACTAGAGATAATGATATAATGTTATGAATCCCTTGTAGCACAGTGCTCAATTGTAGACCCTCTATAAGCCTCGACATAACTAATGAATGAATGTAGTTTATCAATTTTTTTTTTAAAAAAAAGGATAAAAATACGAACTAACCGCCCATAATGGTAAATGATAAGTGGAATTTCACCAACTTGAAGAAAAACAGGATGATAGTATTTTCATAATGAAGCTCACATTACCATAATTTATAATCCGTAAAATATTTCCAATGATGACAGTAGATTTTAATAACCGAATAAAGGAATAATGGTAAATTATAAGTAGCATGTTGTCACCTTATGTTTTAAATAAACTCATTTCTTCTCATATTAATTTAACTTGATAAATTTTAATATTGTTTTATTTGTTTATTTTTAATATTTTTATTTATGGATGGGAGGGCCGGGATTCGAAAATAAATTTGTTCTATGGCATTAAGCCATGAAGAATCTTGGATTAATAGATAGAGCATAAGGTTAGGAGTGGTGTCTCTTTCTTTGACCAATCATTGAGACAGTAGATAGTATTCTCTAATGATCCTAATTCCTATTTCCATTATTAATGTTTTATCTAGATTTATAGTGGATGAAGAATTGCACATCGATCTAATTATTAACTAGAGTGGAAAAACACCAAAGGACCATTGGTCTAGTGGTATCTCGGATCCCGTACGTTAGGTATATTATTTGATGAGCAAAGTTTTCAGGTTTGAGTCCCATCTTCTAAGGTCACGTCTTTTGATAAGCCTATAAAGGTCTTTTATGGCCTATGTCAAAAAATAAATAAATAAATAAATAAAAGTCTAACATAGAGCTAAAAATAGGTTAATACAATCTAACATGATGAGGTGAAACAAATTATATTTGAGTTTACAATAAGGTCTACATTCATTGTCTTGAATGAAATCAAAGTCAATACTTTAATTGAAGTAGATAGAAATAAAAGTACTTCCTAAATGAAAATGATACCTCTGTCTATGTTTACTTGACAATTGGGCAAAATAAATCTAATAAATTTTAATTAAAAGATGTGAGGAAAATTTTAAAATTTTGAATAGTGTATTTGAAGGTTTTGTATTATATTCTAATTGATATGTTGTGGTTGAATTGAGAACTAGATACGACACTCAACTTGAAAATATTAGTCAAACCAACCGATGCAATTTGGGTCTTACTACAATTGGATCGACATGGCTCAAACCATTGATTCTTAATACGATTCACATTATAGTGCGTGTTAGAAACAATCGGTGATTAATAATAATGTGCATTTCATCGATTAGTTTTAAGGACTAAATGCATCGGTGAATAGACTAATTTTGCCATCTTTTTTTTATTTTTAATATCTATCCAAATACAACCTAAAGATTATTATTTGTCTCCACGTCTCTAATTAAGTAAAAGATATATGTAGGTGAACTTGATTATTATTAATCATGGTTGAGCTCAACTACAACCAACAAAAATTCAACCTAAAAAGCCAAATGGTTGGTTGAATCATCAACCACCAAAGTACCACAACTCTTATTTTGTATGTCCTTTTATTGGTTATTGGAGTAATTAATGACATACCAAGTAGCACATTCACTAATTGAATTAAAAAAAAAATGTGTTTAAAATAATTTATGCTAAAACTATTTGCAAAACTAAGATAATAATTTTGTTGAATTAGTATAGATAAGTATTGAAGCTTGTATCACTTTACAAACAAAAATGTTTTTACCATTTTTAGGGTTTATAACAAAGGTTTTTATGCTTTAAGTACTCCTTGTATTTGAGTGGACTTTTTAGTAACATTGATAGCGAATTCCATAATGATCACATTAATCTACTAATAATTCATTTTGGAAACCATTTTAATAATAATAAAGGGGTCTTATTAAATGAGCAAATAAATACAATATAAATGTAAAATGTTATGGGAGGAAAATAGGCTTTACACGTGATATGATCCGGTTTACCAAAGATGGTAGGACCACATAATAAACTGACCCTCTCTTCCAGGGAGCCGTGTGGAGATTCTCTCACGACCCGACTACAAAAGAGTGAGCGTCTGCGTTGGTGTTAGAGGCGACACCAGCCTGGGTAGGGACGTGCGCTTGCATGGCAAGGCAGATCCTCATAAGGCCACACTTGCCTTGATGTTAGAGGCGACAATAGGGACCTCTTTCGAGGACTCTGGACTTATCTCCTACCTTGAGATTTCTCCTCCTCCCATTCTCTCCCATCTTTTCTACAACTTTCTACTCCTCTATTCTTCTCCTTTCTCTTCTTTCTTTACTCCAATTATCTTTTGTTGACTTGAGCATCGGAGGGTCCAGGGATAACCCCCGAATTTCTCTTGCATGAAGAAAGACTCTGAAGGCCGGTGTTCCATTGTCTCTGAGGATAAGGACTCCCTGAGGTCTAGCAATCACCATTTTCTCTACATCTTCTCAATTGAATTTTGAAAGTAGTGTGGATCGGAAAACCAATCCGTTTTGAGCATCAACATAAAAAATATATATATATAATCTAATAAATTATGTAAAAGGAAAAAAATCATCTACATTCAAACTTTGATTTGATAGGAGCAACAACATATCACAATTTTGAATTAAAATAAAGAGAGAGAACCCACTTTTTCTCCATCTCTTTTAATTTTCAAAAAAGAAAAAAAAGTGATTTTTCCACATAATCATGCATACATAACAAAACATATGCTTTATCACATATATAAAGTTTCTATTATAAAGATTGCCTGATAAATCTCTCTCTCTCTCTCTCTCTCTCTCTCTCTATATATATATATATATATATATATCATCTTAGATAGGTATTGTAGTTCTTACTATTATTTATTAAAAGATAAAACTCCCACTATATATTATATATTATACACAGAGTGAAGGAGAGTCGGATTACTTAAATCTATTATACATAGTTTTATATGTTTCTTTTCTTACTATTATACTTCTGATTAAATTCAATCTTTAGCTATCATTCAATCAACAACAAAAATTCATAAACTCAGCAGTCAGCACAAGAAGTCATTTTCAGAATAAAATTAAAAAGCAAAAAAGTGAAAGTAATTAACCAACCGCAATACCACAACCTAGTTATTATTATTATTTAAAATAAAAAAAACTCAAACTTTGGTATATTATCCATCTCTTCTCTGTTCTCTCTCTCTCTCTAGATTTCTAGATAGAGAGCTACATAATAAGCACACACATGGAAATATCATCAATAGCCCCTCAAACCTGCTACTTTGCACACCATCCAGCCAACTCACAAACCACTTCCCCACTCCATTGTCCCTTCTTCCTTCCAGAACCTCTCTCTCTCTCACACACACACAGTCTCTCACTGCAGCACCTGAAACTCCCACAAAGAAGCTCAGTCTTCTCTCTCTGGTGATTCAGTGTATATCACTCTCAAGGTTTGGTAGCAACTTGAGCTCTCTTTCCTTTGGTAGAACCTTGTAGCATTTCAAAGGGACAACTTTGGGAGTAGCAGCCTGAGCTCTCTCACTCCCTTTCTTTGTCTCTCTGAGGATTTATCGTATACTAGATAGAGAAAAAGCAAAAACAAGGTTTGAGCGCCGTGTCCGTCTCTCTCTCTCTCTCTCTCTCTCTCTCTCTCTCTCTCTCTCAGCCTCTTGAGGGGGAGATATAGATTATTGTAATTATGTTGTATAAAAAAATAGTTGAATATATCTAAAGTTTGTGGTTTGGAGAGTTGGTTCTGTGTGTAAAGTTTTGGCATTGACCAGCCAAACAAGCTCCTCAAGCCTGGCCTGCCCTGCCCATACCAAGAGTAGTTTTATATAGATACAGGAGGAAGAGTAGCTTCCATTCTCCTCTCTGGGTTTCTTGTGCTCAGGTTGGATGGTGGTGTGTCTAGGAGAAGAGTTGAGCAGGAAAGGCGTGGACTTGCTGCTGTTTTGACTCTGGACTGCGCATGGATCTTGAAGGTGGAGGCGTTCGCTCTGATGTTGTGAAGGTGTGGAATGGAACGGACTCCTTTCCTTCTTGAATGTGTGGGTCTTGTTGTGTCTTCATTGATTGGTGGTTTGGATTTTGAGCTTTGGATTTGTGGTGTGTTTTGGAGTTCCTCTTGCATTGGTTTCTTTGGGATGTGCGACGGTTTCTCAGAGAGATTGATGGTGATGCTTGGTTTCTTGATCTTGATCGGTTTCTTGTTTTTGTTTGGTTGATTTATGCTATAAAAATCAGTTTATTATTATTTTTTGGTATGCCTGATGAATTGAAGTTTTGGTTGGTTGCTTTGGAGTTCCAGGATTGCCACTTGTCATGATTCTTGAACAGTTGGTGTTCTCTTAGATTTCTATTCTTCGTTGTTGAGTTTTGGAGCTCTAAGCAGGTGAATGAGATGCTGAACCGGGTTTTCGAAGAAGATTTTCCTTCCATTTTTGGATTTTTAGTTCTCATCTTATTTCTCAGCTGATTGGCACACTGGGTGTGCTTGTTTTCTTTTCTTGTCTTCAAATTGTTAAAATAAAAAAGAAAAGAAAAATCTTTGTTTGATGGGGTTTTGAACTAACAGAAACTCAATGGATGGAGAAGCTTTGTCTGCTGAGCTATCTTTTCATTTGTTGGCTAGTCATTTAATGATTTTTTCTTAACATCTTTTGATTCTTTTGTTCATTCTCTGCAATTGTTTGATGGGGTTTGAGGACAAAGAGATTGATTTCTTGATTTTGTCTCCTCTCTTGATTTCAGAGGGAGTCATGGAGGACAGTTCTAACACTGGCCTATCAGAGCTTGGGGTCGTCTATGGAGACTTGAGCACTTCCCTCTATATGTCTACAAAAGTACTTTTGCAGAAGATATAGAGCATTCAGAGAGCAATGAGGAGATCTATGGGGTGCTCTCCTTTGTGTTCTGGACCCTCACTCTCATCCCCCTCCTAAAATATGTCTTCATTGTGCTCCGGGCTGACGACAATGGGGAAGGAGGAACCTTTGCCCTCTACTCTCTCCTTTGCCGCCATGCCCGGGTCGGGTTTCTACCCAATTGTCAGCTTGCTGATGAGGAGCTCTCTGCCTATAAGAAGACTGATGGTGGCCCTCATCTCCCCAATGGAGAAACTGCTGCCACTGCAAACTCCTCAGAAGCATCAAGAATGAAGAGGCTTTTGGAGAAGCACCAGGTGTTGCAACGGCTTTTGCTGATTCTCGCATTGATTGGGACTTGCATGGTCATTGGAGATGGCATTCTCACTCCAGCGATTTCTGGTGACATCGATACCCTGCCGTTTATCTAGTTTTTGTCAGTTATTTGACTATTTGTTCTGACACTAACTGTGTTTCTTTGGTATTTTGACAGTTTTTTCAGCAGTCTCTGGGCTTGAACTTTCCATGGCCAGGAGCATCATAAATGTAAGTGAAGCATCATCAAATCTAACTATGGATTTTCTTTGCTTAATATTAGTAGCTTTAATTTACCAAGAACAACTATTTCCCTGAAATAAATTGATTTAAGTGCATGATATTCGCATCTTCTGCCATTGTGATGGATTGTGAATTTGTTCTGAGATGTGGGAATGGCTTTGGAGTGGAAATCTTATTGAGAAGAATTTAGAGGAAGAAATGATGTCTTAAAGTGCAGCTAAAAATTAGTGGTGGGATTTTTGCCAACACAACTTTGTCAAGAGATCGACTAGCCACAATTTCTGAAGTTCAGTTGGCTGATGGAGACATAACTTGCTAGATCTCTGTATTGCAGATGACCTTTGAAAAATTCTTGACAGCAATAGTTTTTTTTTAAAATGTATTTTGATACATGCTTTTGAAAGTTGACTTTGTCAGATAGAATTTTTAAGATGTTATTCTCATGTAAATCAACAGGGCAAATTCCCTCAAGGTTCATGACCATATGATGATATTTACTTGATCATTTACAATATTTTTAACCCATACAATTATTGAAAGCCATGTGAAGACATCTTATTTTCTTCTGTTTAATTATTAAGATAAAGAAAAAGACATAACTTATAAGAAGTAAAGGACACATATCTTGTATGCTAGTTTTCCATCAGAATAATCTTTTGAAATAGTACCTGGAGAGGAATTAGTTTGAGCTTCTATGAATCACATGGAAATTTGTTAAAAGAACATCTTGAACTCATTAGTATTCAATTCATGAACTTGTGTAATTTGGGTACTGTTTGTTTCTTATGGTGGCTGTTATTGATTGCTTTTCCCCTGTTTTTAGATTATTGTCTCCTTTTATTGAAGTACAGTTTCGTTATTCTTTGATCCGCAGATGTTGAGGTTCCTGTTGCATGTCTCATACTTGTCTGCTTGTTTGCGCTGCAACATTATGGCACACATCGTGTGGGATTCCTTTTCGCACCAATTGTTGTCATGTGGCTATTATGCATCAGTTCGATTGGTGTTTACAATATTCTCCATTGGAATCCACATGTTTATCGAGCACTCTCCCCGTATTATATGTACAAGTTCTTGAAGAAGACCCAAAGAGATGGTTGGATGTCCTTGGGCGGGATTCTATTGTGCATAACAGGTTTGTAATCTTGTAATGATCTGTGTTGTGGTTATCGTTCAATCCTATGAAGCCATCAATATCTAAATCTTTATTTCATCTTTCAGGTTCTGAAGCAATGTTTGCTGATCTGGGGCATTTCTCGCAGTTATCAATAAAGGTAAGCTTTTTCTTTCTGTGGATGATTCTGCAATAGTTTTACTTGACCATCTTTTTGGTTGTAGATTTACTATTTAGTTTTCCTTATCAAAATTTTCATGGCACCATCTTTATTTCCTTGGAAAAGGTTTAACTGATAAGAAAAATCAAAGCTGATTTGGTTGCAAATATAAATACCATGGCCTACTCTACTGAACATGAAACATGAACCATGAACTACACCTAGACACATACTATTTGGAGAAACCTATCCTTCTCCTTCATATTGTGTCGTTTCAATTCCCATAACATTTTAAGGGGAGCAGAAGTGTTAACCCTTTTTTTTTTTTTTTTTTTTTTTTTTTGAGATTATAGTGTCATTGCCAATCTTGGCACATATGTCCATTCAACATTTTTTTTTATATAGTCTTTGCTTTCAACTTTGGCTCCCAGAGATCCTCTGAGAATTGCTCATTTGTTAGAACTTTGCCGGAGAACTACAATGATAGATTTTAAAAGAAGTTTTCAAAAATTTGTGATCAAATTAGGAGATTGTTGGGGATTGATGGAAGCTAGAAGTGATGCTTGTCATTTCTCAGTCTCTCATTTATTTTGGTAAGTAATATACTATCTCAACTTACTAGAACATGTTGAACATTTACAAATTGAGGTCTTTGCTCCAGCATTGAGTTTGACTTCAGTACAAGGCAAGAGAATTTTCAGGACTCATATTTGCTCTAGAATGAAGGGGAGCTTTGGCACAACGGTAAAGTTGTTGTCATGTGACCGGGGAGGTCCACGGGTTAGTCATTGAAAACCACCTCTTGCAAAAAGCGAGGTAAAATTTGCGTCTGATAGACCCAATTGGTCCGACCCTTCCCCGGACCCCGCGCACATGCGGGAGCTTTGTTGCACCGGGCTGCCCTTTATATTTGCTCTAGAATAAAACTATGTAGTTGATCATTGGTAGATACAAACCAAACACATAGTATCGATTCAACCCTAAAGCCTTAAATATTCATATCCAAATATATTTAATTAACCATCGTGGGACTATTAGTTACTCGAGTTTCAATCTATAGGAACGTTTCTATGTTCATGAACAACAGGGTGTAAGATTATGGTTTTGGCTAATTATACTGTTGAGATGGTAATGTAGGCAGGAGCATGCTGTAGTTATTTTTTTTATTTTTTTATTTTTTTATTTTTTTATTTTTTACTGTATTCTGATTTTGTTCTAAATGGTCTAGACCATAGCCAAACCAGCAAAAGAGTTAAGACCATCGTATTAATATTTGTCTTCAATATAATCCATTGAAGGGTCGAAACGGTCTTGTGTTGACTAGAACCATGCTCATTTTAGGTAAACTATTTCAAGTAAACTATTTCAACTGTTATCTTGGGGAAGCTACATATGATTCTTCATGGCCTATGGTACCTTAGAGGATAGTTATCATTATGTACATTTAAACACAAATCTTGTTGTGGCAAGATTTGTCGAGCACTTTCAGTCTTTTCTCCTTGAGGTTGGTGCATGGGACAAATTGCTTCATTTCACCTTCTTCATAATGGTAGATGCTTTTTTTTTATTTTTATTTTTTTTTTAACATTTTGAAACCCAAATTTATATATGCATAAATCAACATACAATTGGCCTGCAGCAGCTGTAGTCATTTAACTGAACGGCTCCATTGTGGCTGCAAATTGTACTTTACTTGCCTATGAGGTCTGCAACTAATTTATGTGATAGAAGGGAAAAGAGAAGACAACATCAAAGGGAACTTAATGAGATAGAACAGATTACAGAGATGAAAGGAGGTGAGGAGTTGTAGTAAGAATGGTGAGGAATTTGTGGAACCAGGATAAATGGATGTGAGTTAGAGCTGGTGATCTGACATATGATCTGTTTTGTGCCACTTTTTAAGTTTTTGTAGAAAAAAGTCTATTGGTGATTGTACTGCTCATCGTCATTTGAGAATAGAGAGATGACACAACGGAATACCCTTTACCAACTTGGAACAAATGTTGGAGAGAGTTTCGGCTCTGGAATTCTCTTCTTGGCACCTTACTTGGGACATTCCTTTTTTTGGAGAGTTTATATCATGTGTGATCTTGGATGTGAGTTTCTGGCTCACTGTCCGTTGGACATATATGTTGGCCTTGAAGCATGCTTGTCCTCCAGTCATCAAAAGTTTTTCAATGTGACTGCTAATGGAGACAAAATAGATTATTGGGAAATAATTCTCTATGTCAATGTTGCAATCCAATACTACTAACGCCAACTAGATTAGTAGTTGAATCTACCAAAAAAGTATCAATGTTGCTTCCAGATTATTTGAAGCCTTCTTTAAAGCTTTCTGCTTGAACCAGTCCAGTTTGTTTGCATTGGCAATAATGTTTTGTTCTGCTCTTAAGTCCCTGAACTTATGAAGTCTCATTTGCCGATACTAAGTAGCAGTCAAAAATTTGTATCCATTTTTCATGATATTATGCACGGATCAGATATATTGTGGCCCATTCCTCAGAAAATTGCTAAAAAAGATTCAAACCATGACCCTAGACAAAGATTATGCTTTGTGATTCCAGCCCTATTAAAAATCATGGAACTGTACAAACTTTAGAGCATACTAATGCCAAAACCTATTTTGGTGATCTTTTATGTGAATATTATCTTGAAGGACCATGACCCTGTGGTTTGTCCTTTATGCATATGAATACTAAAAACCATGGGAAACATGCTGGCTTTCAGTAATATTCAAACAACACAAGAAACCATGATATATGCATGCATTCTAATTTAGAGTTGCATGATTGTGCTTATATATTGCGATAAAATGTACTTAAAGATCAGGCTCTGATGGTATGATTGGCATTCTCAATATTCTAGACATCATGACCGTCAGTTATGCTTTCGGCGGGGAACATTGGCGCTACCTCTGTCTAATAAACCACTGCTCATCTGCAGATTGCTTTTACATCTATGGTTTATCCGTCACTGATCCTTGCTTATATGGGACAAGCAGCTTATCTCTCCCAGCATCATATTATTGAAAGCGATTATCGGATTGGATTCTATGTGTCTGTGCCAGGTGCTTGTTTCTGTGTATTTTCCTTTTCTTCTCATCTTTGAAGACCAAAACATGTAAGCTTAATTATTTTGCGGTTTTCAGCATGCTGACATAAAAGTTCAATTTTCTTAGAGCGAATAAGGTGGCCTGTCCTGGCAATCGCCATACTTGCTGCTGTAGTAGGAAGCCAAGCTATCATCACGGTACTTTCTCAATCATCAAACAGTGTTCTGCTTTGGGATGCTTTCCTAGAGTGAAGATAGTGCATACGTCATCAAAGTTTCACGGGCAAATATATATTCCTGAAATCAATTGGATCTTGATGATACTGTGCTTGGCTGTTACTATTGGCTTCAGAGACACAAAGCGCATGGGCAATGCATCAGGTATCAGATCATACATCTCTTCTCCCAGTTGTCTCTTTGAGTCCATCTTAAAGCCTTTGCATCTGCATGCCTATAGATGCTAGTAATTTCTAGGATGGAAATTTACGGTCCTAAAGAACTATGAACCATCCTAATGTTGTCACTAGACAGTGTTAGATACCCTTTTTTTTTGTACACATCTATTTTCCTGATGGAGGCTTATTATAATGTAATTGACATTTTTATTTCTTAAAACAGGGTTGGCGGTTATCACCGTCATGCTTGTCACCACCTGTCTAATGTCCCTAGTAATAGTCCTTTGCTGGAACAAGAGCATCTTTCTAGCTATATGTTTTATCATCTTTTTTGGCACAATCGAAGCACTGTATTTCTCGGCCTCCCTCATCAAGTTCCTCGAGGGAGCTTGGGTCCCGATTGCACTGGCCTTCATCTTCATGATCGTCATGTATGTCTGGCACTATGGCACCCTCAAGAAATATGAGTTTGATGTCCAAAACAAGGTCTCAATCAACTGGCTCCTAAGCCTCGGCCCCACCCTTGGTATCGTTCGTGTGCGTGGAATTGGCCTTATACACACTGAGCTTGTCTCGGGAATCCCTGCCATCTTCTCCCACTTTGTGACCAACCTCCCTGCTTTCCACCAGGTTTGTCAACTCTATCAATGAACTTTTCTAGATAATGTCTCACATTTTCTGACTCTTTGCAAGTGTATGGTCTGCTCTTCGGTTGCCAGGTACTTGTTTTCCTCTGTATCAAGTCTGTGCCAGTGCCATACGTCCAACCAGAGGAGCGGTTCCTCATAGGCCGCATTGGCCCAAAAGAGTTCAGGCTCTATCGCTGCATTGTCCGGTACGGCTACCGTGATGTGCACAAGGATGATTTAGAGTTTGAAAAGGACCTTGTATGCAGCATTGCGGAGTTCATCCGTGCTGGAGGGTCTGAGCCCAATGGCACATTAGAAGAATCAGAGAAAGATGATGAGAGAATGGCTGTGGTAGGAGAAGGATCCCGGCTGCGCGAGGAACATGGCACTCCTGACGATGAAGCTGGTCCTTCCAATTCAAGGGAAATTCGGTCTCCAGTTATAGTCTCAAGGAAGAAGAAGAAGGTGAGGTTTGTACTGCCAGAGAGCCCGCAGTTAAACATTGCGGTGCGAGAAGAGCTCCAAGAGCTGATGGAAGCCCGGGAAGCTGGCATGGCCTTCATTCTCGGCCATTCATACATGCGAGCGAAGAGTGGTTCGAGCTTGCTGAAACGTTTGGTCATCGATGTTGCTTATGATTTCCTGAGGAGAAACTGCAGAGGTCCTGATTATGCAGTGAGCATTCCTCATGCCTCAACTCTTGAAGTAGGCATGATCTACCATGTTTGAGCTTGTTGAGTTTTTGAGTTTGACCACCAATGCCTTTGTACACATCTTCTTTTGCTGTGCATATCTTTGATCATAGAGAGCTTCATAGCAGCTTGTAAATTGAGCATTTTCTCAAAAATCTATCTCAAATTGATCCAACTTTGAATCTAATGCTGGAAGGTGGAGGAGGAAAACATGTTGGATTATGTCTATACTTTGAGGGACAAGATTTAGGTGAGGTTATTCATGTGCCTTTTTGCCATTTTGTTTGTAACTTAAGAGACATGTGTTTTAAGGATGATGGTTGGGGGAAAGAATGAAAGACCTCAGAAAAGATACCATGAGGTTTGTTAGAACTTGGCTTGATTTTAATTTTGAAAGCTGGAGTTCTGATTTGATTTAGTTCAAGATTTATATAATAAAAAAATATAAATTATATAATGTTTTTTTAATAAATAAAAGTTATATTTTATCAAATTTTTTTACTAAAGTTAATTATTATATATTATAATAATATATTAATATATATAATTTCAAGTTTTCGAGTTCAGCTGGATTGAGTTGGGCTTGAGCTTTTATCTAGTTGAGTTTAAGCTACTAAGTTTTTAAGCTTAACTCGATTAAGTTAAGTTTAAGTTTTTACCCAGTCGAGTTCAAGCTGTTCACGATTAACTTGATTGTTAGTGGCGTTAGTGGTGCCAATTCAGGATATCTTTGACTTGATTAATATTAATAAATTTTTTAAATATTAATCTAATTTATATTCATCTATTAAGAGTTAATATATTTTAAATATTAATTTATTTTATAAAGAAATTATTGATGTTCTAAGTTATTTTGTTTGATATAGCTGAAAATATTCCTTGTCTAATCAATAATGAATTAATTGCACTAATCTCAAAGCAAGATCAAGCCAAACATCTACTAATTCCATCCACAGTCATCGCCTTCATATTCTTTTCATGTCTAAAACTTTTTAAAGCCTTAAAAAAAGATTTTAAAATTGTACATAATGGGGAACAAAAATCAAGCACCCAACTTTAAAAGGGGATGCTTGTCATTCTCTGAAGCCCCCCTTCATGCATCCAATGCTTTACATACAACATGGAATTAAAGATTATTAAGTCCCCACCCTAAGGAATCTCATGAAATCACACCATAATTAACTACTACTTAATAAAATAATACTCTATGAATCTTGATTCTCTTGCTTTCCAACTCACTTTTTCATGGTTTTATCCCATAAAGAGCAAACAGAATATATATTAAAAAAGTTCAATCTTGGCTTCATTGTTCAAGTGTGTAATTATAAATGATTTTATTATTTCAATTCCAAAAATTTTGAAAGCAAGACATCAATTATTTATTTTTTTACAGCTTTTGTTCTTTGGAAATTATGCCCAAAATAATTGAAACATGAAAGTTGCTTCTTCTTTCATAATTTTTTTTAAGAATGAGATATTACTTTTGAAAAATGATTTTTAAAATATATTTGTAAACAATGCGTATCACTAGACTTAATCTGAGCCTTTTCTTATTCTCCATCCGTGTTTGGATAGTGTTATCGCTCCATAGATCTTGTATATCATTAGGTGTGCTTTCAATCCTAAACGGATACCTAATGTGCACATAGACAATGAGTTGTAGAGGTAGATTAGAGCATTAGACAGGGTGAACAGAAGAAATCTTTTATCATTTCCAAGAAAATAAGTTTTAGAACTCAAATAAATTAAAATATTTTAAAATTTTATCCAAGAGTTTCACCCATCCCTTTATTCTCTCATAAATTTATCATATATGCAGGGAATAAAACTTTATCAGGACTTTTTTCTTGAAAGAAAAAAACAAAAACAAAAAAAAAGGTTGATTATGTAGTAATATCTAAGTAAATCCAATCTCAGTATTCTTCCCACATAAACAAAACCCAAAAATAAGCTTGAAAAGATGAGAAAGGGAAAAAGGATAGCAAGGAAAAAAAGCAAAAGAAGTGGTGGGAGGGAGAGCATGACAAAATTCAATAAAGAATCATCAAAACTTCAAAAGAGCTTTGAAAATTTCAATAAATTACTATTTTTTGGTTCTTTTTTTTTAAAAAAAAACTCAACCTTGAAACATGTGAGCAGATAATGAGGGAAAATATATTAACAAAAAAGAAGAAGCAAGAGATGATACCACATTTCTTTATCACATTCCCACACCACTTTTGCATGAATATATTCATTCAAGACATAACTATTTATAATTAATATTCCCTTGATATTCTCCACATTTATGAACAAAAAATATTATTAAAAATTAAATGTTTTCATGCCTATTCCCTGAATTTACTGTAAATTTATTATCATATTTATTTTTGATAATGTTAAAATAAAAGATAGTAGATCTTCTGAAAATTTCTTTATTGCAGAGGCGAAGGAAAGATCGGACCACTTGAATCTATTACACGTAGTTTTAATTTTTGATAATATTAAAATTCTAATAAAATGATAAACAAAAATTATTATTAAAAATAAAATGTTTTTCTTGTTATGTTGAAAATAGACACTCCTACCAAACTCATTCTCCCAAAATTTGGCTTCAATACATCCTTGGCAATCACTGTCACATAATCATGCATTTGTTTCTCTCTAACTCTTGTCACACTGATTAGCAAATAGTCACTCTCAGTTTCTCTCTCTAAACAGGGCCATAAAACACAACCCATTATCTTTCTCTCTTACACATGCTTCACTCCCTCTCTCTACATCTTCTCTCTCTAGCATTTATCAAGATCATAAAACATATGCTTCTCTCTCTCTCTCTCTCTCTCTCTCTCTCTCTCTCTCTCTCTCTAGATTAGCAAATCTTTTTATTCTCTCTCTAGAACTTTGTTAAACACTCAGCAAGACAACATAAAAAAGGAACCACAAACAATCCATTGTCTCTTTCCTCCAATTCTCTCTCTCTCTCTACTTTTTTTCCATCAAAAGCCTCTCACTTTCTCTCTCTACACTGCCTCACTCCCTCTGGGCCTCTACTCTACACTGTGATGACTGATGAGTGTTTTCATGGAGGTTTTCTCACCATCAATCTACCAATCAATGCCTTCAAAAGCAAACCAATCTGTTTTCTCTCTATCTCTCTCTCATCTATGAGTGATTGAGCAAGCTTTCTCTCTCTATCTCTCTGTTCTCATTGTGTTTTGGAATCAACAATGGAGAAGAAAGGGGTGGCTGGGCTTCTAATCCTGATGGTTTTGCTCTCTGGAATCGCTTCAGCTTCTGCAGTAGACCCAGCAAGTTCGTCCCTTTCCATCATCTCTTGGGTCTGCTAAGATTTCTCTTCTCATTGTTGTGTTCAAGCTGAAATCTTGCTTTCTTTCTAGGGATTTTGAGCGGCTTCTTCTCCAATGCGCTTTCTGCTCTTCTGAAGCGGCTCTGGTCACTTACTTCCACTGCTAAGACTGGTATTCCTCTCGTTTTTGTTGTTTTTTTTTATGTAGAAAGGTTCGATTCGGTTCGATTCATGGGTGTTTTCTTTCAGCGGCGGTGTCCGGCCGATCGATGATGAAGTTTGAGACCGGATACACTGTTGAGACTGTGTTTGATGGGAGTAAGCTTGGGATCGAGCCGTACTCTGTGGAGGTGTCTCCGAGTGGAGAGCTTCTCATCCTGGATTCCATTAATAGCAACATCTACAGGATTTCACCGCCATTGTCGAGATGTGAGATGATTTCTTTGGTCTTTTTGTTGATTGCTGCTTGCTGATGAAACTGTCGATTTTTACAAGCATAGTGACAATGCCCTTTCTTGTCTGCTTTGAATCTGAGATTTTGCACTATTAACTAATTTTCATTTTGCTTGTGGAATGATTATGATCAATTTTGTGTAATTTTTTTTCTTATAGGGTGTGTTTGTATTGAGGGGAAGTAGAGGAAAAGGATATAAAACAAGAGAAATTTTGTTTTGTTATGTTTGGTTGAATGAAGGCAATAAAGAAATGAAAGAAATTTCTATCTAACCAAACAAAGCCATAAAGTCCAATATGATGTAGCTTGTGTGGATTTTGTTCTTGCCTTTCTATCTAGATTTAGTTGATTAAATTTATGGAGTGTTTAAGTATATGTTACTAGCAATGTATTTGATCATTGTTTCTTGGGAGTTTTTACTTGTTATGTCCTTACACTTTGTGGAATATTAGGCATTTGTGATGAGAAACAATACCCTATATTGTCATGGCCATAGCTACAATTTAAAATAATATACCATTTTCCTAGAATGTGACTTGGACCTTAAGAAAAATTGGATCTAAACAACTCCCTTTACTGTGTTTGTATTCTTGTTTTTATTCTTCTGCTTTGAAAAATTCTTTTTTTTTTAATCTCAAATATGTAACAAAATGGCAGATAGTAGAGCTAAGCTTGTTGCTGGGTCGGCTGAAGGGTACACTGGTCATGTTGATGGGAGACCAAGGGAAACTAGGATGAATCATCCGAAGGGGTTTACAGTTGATGACAGGGGGAACATTTATGTTGCGGATGCGATGAATACAGCCATTCGGAAAATCAGTGACACTGGTAAGTAAAACTGCTTTTTCACTCCTAGACTGTGGATCTTTTCTTGACTGATTTGCCTGAAGGTCTTATAGAACTTGTTTAGAACTATAGAAGCTTTTAATTTGAAAATGTATCTTGTTTATGGCATCCATTTCCTTGAAGCTGTTGAGGATTTTAATACAACACTTTTACTAACTAATTGAATTTGTCTGAATCATTTTTCGTCAAAATGCCCATTGTAAAGGGAAATTGATATTAGATTTCAGATTTTTATCTTGAAGCTATGCTCAAGTTATGGTTGGTTTGATTTCATGAATTAGATACATTTCATTCATCAACAATCTTCTGACTCATCACACCTATTGGGACTGTGGAATTGATTAGCTCTATCTCTATTTCAAGTCAGGTTTGCCTATCAATAATTTCAATATATATTTAGATGCCTCAATCTTTTTGTGTGACAATAATTTTTCAGTGAAGTTGAGAGTGTCTATTGACCATTTTTCAGCCCCTTTAGTAATTATTATCTGAATTTTATTATGTTTCTCTTTAATATCATATGAATATCCATTGTTCCATATGTTTTGTTTGCTTTAATGGTTGAATATCTTACTTCAAAAATGCATTTTGCTTATACTTGCTACATCTTGCATAATACTGCATTTTATCTTTTCTTGGTTGGGATCAAAGTTTGGATTTGCATATGTAAGACAAAATACTGAGTAAACAATAGGAAATGGTTATAGCTTGTGTCTAAATACCACTTGCATTTTGGCCTAGGTGTTACAACAATTGCTGGTGGAAAGTGGAGCCGAGGGGGACACATTGACGGACCAAGTGAAGATGCAAAATTTTCGAATGACTTTGACGTAGTTTACATTGGCAGCAGCTGTTCACTTCTTGTTGTGGACAGAGGGAATCAGGCCATCCGGGAGATCCAGCTCAACTTTGATGATTGTGCGTACCAGTATGGCAGCGGGTTTCCTTTAGGTACACTGTTCACTCTTTGTTAATTTCTCAAGTAAAAATGTTCAGTAGTTAATCCACATTTGTGAGTGCATTTCCAAGTTTTGATTTTAACCGGGATCATGAAAATGGTAACTCCTTTTTCTTGCAGGAATTGCCGTGCTTCTAGCTGCTGGTTTCTTTGGTTACATGCTTGCATTGTTGCAGCGCCGTGTAGGGGTCATGGTTTCTTCCACAGATGTAAGTGCTCGTCGCTCTTTATGACATATATCAAATTTGGTTTTCTTTGTATATGCTTGCCTGCATTGTCCGTTGGAGTTCAAGCATTTTGTTTTATAGAAAACAGTAAGACCGAATGGCCTCAAAAATAGATCAATGCAGTCTTTGTAATCCATAAACCATTCATTGATGGGTTATATCTTATGAACCCAACATTATATATCTGAAACACCAGCTCGATTTACATCATTCAGATATCTTTGTGACATCACTGTTTAAAATATTCATGTCATTCATGTTTCTCTTGATAATTTCAAAATTAATGAATCTAACAGAATCACATGGGCATAGTCCCATAGGTTGTTCTGTTGGATCTATTTTCTTTCCATATTATAAAAGTTCTATTAAGTTATCCTGTACTTCTAGTAATGTCTGATCTGTAGTCTATGTAGCATCAGATGCCATAGCTGAAAGTCTCATTGCATGAGCTGATGAAAAATTTAACCTATATTGATAATTAATAGTATCATTTGAAGAATATGCTTAGAAGGAGATCGAAGTAGAGAATGCTTAACATGTAGCGGCCATTTTTCCTGATAACCTTCAAGTAAATGAACCTACATCACTTTGTTCTTTTGGTTGATTCCTTGATATTTTAGTCTCCATATTAGATGTTTTCTTTTTCTTCTGGAAATCTATATTCAATTTTTTCTCTCTTGAACATCTTTAGCACTAAAACAGACTTAAAGCTTTTGCTTGAACATTAGAAGAATTAGTTACATGATAGAGAAGGAAAGCTGTTGATTGTTTGATTGTTACATTCATTTGATGCACTGGATAGCAGCTTCATGTTCATCCATTAAGATTAACTACTAATTTGGAATTATGGCTCAGGAGTGGATGCAAAACTGTTCCTGTAAAGCATCATAGAATTCTCATTGTAAATTTGCTGTTCATGTCTCAAACTCTCAATTGCAGGAACTTAGGGCTCCGACAAAGACAAGCATGCCACCAAGTCCATATCAGAAGCCAATGAAACCATCAGTGAGGCCACCTCTAATACCTGATGAGGATGGTGGCGACAAGCAAGAAGAAGGCCTTTTCACGTCAATGGGGAAGCTTGTATCAGGTGCCACTTCATCAGTAACCGAAATCCTTGGTGGAATGTTTTCTATTTTCAGAAGAAAGCCCAGAAGCAATGCACACCAAAGCCAGTATCATCAACCGCAATGGCGTCAACCAAACTCATGGCAAATGCAAGAAAGCTATGTCATTCAAGAAGAAGATGAGCCACCTCCACCACTCGAGACCAGGACTCCGACCCCCAAGAAGACTTATGCTTTCATGTCCAAGGACTCTGAGAAAATTCATCAGCTTCGTCAAGGCCGGGCTTACTTCAATGAGTGGACCGGCGAAGAGAACAAACCACAAACTCATCAGCAGCATCTGAGACAACACAGGCAGTATTCTTCCGGCCCTCAGACTTTCTATGAGCAGAGCTGCGAGACGACGAATGAGATTGTATTCGGAGCTGTCCAGGAGTCAGACAGTAAGCGCGGTGCAGTGGAGATCAAGGCAGTGAACTATGGAGACCCCTACTATGAGCATTATGGATTGCGCTCCCGCTTCGATTACATGAGTTACAGCAGAAATTATTAGACATTGTATCTCTCTTTAACATGATAAGTTTTCGAATCTTTGTCTCTGACTGTTTGTCTAGTCAACATGAAGATGTAGGGAAATCAGTATGAAGGTATCTTGTCTATGTCATCAACTTGGATGGAGCTAAAGGCAGCATTCTTAGTGACATTCTCATGGCTCATCAAAGCTCTCATCTTTGCAACGTCTCCCCACCGCCTCTTGTTGGCATACATGCTCGCCATAGCCGAGTACACACCACTGTCCTCAGGCTTCAGCTCCCACAAGCGCCGGGCAGCCATTTCACCAACCTCCACATCCCCATGAATCCTGCATCCTCCCAGCACCCCTCCCCACACATACTTGTCACCCACCATCCCCATCCCTCCAATCATCTCCATGGCCTCCTTGATCAGTCCTGCTCTACCGAGCAAATCAGCCATGCACCCATAGTGTTTGAGCTCATGCCTCACACCGTAAACACTTTCCATTTCGTCGAACAGCTTGTGGGCAGTGCTCGTCATCCCGGCATGGCTGCAGCCAACCAACACCCAGAAAGCTCACCCCGTCTGGCTGCACTCCGGACATCACCATCCTGTTGAAGTATTCGAGCGAGAGCTCCCCGTGCCCATGCATTGCCAGACCGGCGATTATAGCATTCCATGTGAACAGGTTCCTCTGAGGACTTTCCTCGAACACCTCTCGCGCGATGCTTATGCAACTGCATTTCGCGTACATGTCGACCAAGCCGGTGGCTAGGTACACACTGAGTTTAGTTCTCTTTCTCCTGATGTACTCATGGATTCTCTCCCCGCAGTCCAATGCGCCCAGGTTGGCGCAGCAAGAGAGCGTGGAGACGAGAGCTACATCGTCTGGCTCCAACACCCGAATCCTTCATTCTATCAAACAGCTCGAGCGCTTCACTGAACCGGCCGGACTGAGAGTATCCAGCCAAAATTGCACCCCACGAGACAGCATCTCTAACAGGCATTTCATCAAACAGTTTTTGGGGCGAGGACTAGATTTCCATCTTTATCGCCGGCCTTCACATACCCGTGAATCATGCTATTATAAGTGACGACGTCCGGGCGGGGACTTTCGTCGAACAGGCGTCGTGCGTCCGGCATAGAGTTCGAGGACGAGTACATAGTGATAAGAGTGTTGACGACGAAGACATCGGTGACGAAGCCGAACTTGAGGGCCTGCAAGTGGAGCGCGCGGCCGAGCGGGAGGGCGGCGAGGCGAGCGCAGGCGGTGAGGGCGAACGGGAAGGTGTGGGAGTCCGGGGAGATGGAGAGGCGGCGCATGCGGAGGAAGAGGAGGAGGGAGTGGAGAGGGGAGGAGAGGAGGGTGAGGGAGCGGAGGAGGAGGTTGAAGGCAAAGGTGGACGGGGAGGGGATGGAGTGGAAGAGGGAGAGGGCGTAGTGGATGGAGGGAGGGGGGAGGGAGGGGTTGGGGAGGAGGGAGGTGAAGGTGAAGAGGAGGTTGGTAATGGCGGAGGAGGAGGTGAGGCCATGGATGGTGGTTTGGCCATGGATGGACTGGAGATGCTTCAGAGTCTTGCACTGTTTCAAGAGGCGGAAAATTGCATGCTTGTACTCACACGAGGGTGACACCATCTGCTAAGCCATTCTGAGAGCCAGAGGCCGCTGCATAAAAGAAAAAAGATTTTAGTTTTTTCTTATATTGTAATTATTATTATTATTATTATTTAATTATTTGGTAAATTTAGCTGAAATAATTTTTTTTTAGAAGCTAGTCGAAATTCTAATAAATTTATTTTACAGATGGAATGGAGATGAGAGACTAGTATTAAATGTCTGAACTCAGGTTGTGCAGGTATTCTCACATATTAGTATTTCATTGGAGTTTATATCTTCACAAGGACTAAATTGAAAAATCAAAACATAACTTTCTAAAAATGACACTAAAGTTTTATATTTAATAACCAAAATATTATATATATATACACATATATATATGTCCCTATATAAAATTAAAAATTGCTCGTGTACCTGCAAATAATTCCTATATATGGGAAATTATCTATATGTCTTTGACACTGTTTCTAAGGACCTTAAAGTTAAACACACACACCAAAAAATAATAAATAACCCATCTTCAGAACCAAGACAATTAAGCTACTATTTCAGGGACTAATGGTTAAAAATCTAATATATATATATATATATAATTATTAAAAAATCTTTGGTTATATATATACAAATAATTCCAATATAATTCAAAATTATTTGTTACCCCCAAATAATTTTAATTTTAAAAGATTTGAAATAAATCAATTAATTCATAATTTTTTCAGGGGTATTGTGTAAAACCCACAAACTTCACCACTTTCCCTATTTTCATCTACATTTATAAAACAGTAGAAAAATATATTAGAAATACAAAAACCACTGTTTTTTCCATTCTCTCTCTCTCTCTCTCTCTCTCTCTCTCTCTCTCAGATCCGGTGTTCTTCGTCTCCTTCACCAGATTCATTCTTTTCTCCATACGGATCTCGCATCGAAGTGGCCTCGTCGCGATCGTGGCTTCCTTCTCCCGCCGGATCTCGCGTCTCGTGGACAGTCAACAAGCCTTGAACCATGAATCCGTTCTCCTCGGGCACTCGTTTGAGGTATGCCACCATCCCCTTTCACTTTAGGGGTTTCGATCCGGTTCTTGAAATTTTCTTGATTGTATTCCTGTTTTGGACTTCGTTTCTCTTTGTTTCTGCATTCTTTTTTGAATTGATTGAGGTTGAGAGTGAATTTAGTGTAGTGTCTGTTGGGTCTTGTAAATTGTTTGTGATTTGGTTATGCTGGCTGGCAATTTGTTGGCAAGATTGATTCTTTATGTGGCGCACTTCGAATTCTACGGAGGTTTTCTTGATCTTAGGCATGCCCAGCTGTTTTCTTTTATTTGATGATGTTCTTGATAAGTATTTTCTATCCTAATGATCAGATAGGTGAATTGGTTCCCACAACCCTTTATTTTGTTTGCATTGCTTTCTTGCCCTTGGTGTTGCTTTTGTTCGCAGCTTCCATTGTCTTAGAGAGTTCTTTTACATGAATAGCATCGCCGAAACCATTGGTCTATTTTTCATTCTTTTATTAAATCATGTTGGATGCCCATTTGTTGTGTGGTTCCCATGCTTATAGATCCGTATATGTGATATCATATTCAGCTTGAGTTGTATGCGGTCAGTTTATTTTTTATTCTTTTATTAATCAAACTGAATGCCCATTTGTTGTGTGGTTCCATGCTTATAGCCCATATATGTGATGCCTTATTTAGCTTGAGTAGTATACTGTAAGTGTATTTTCAATTCTTTTATCAATCTTGCTCTATGTCCATTGTTTATGTGGTTCCATGCCTGTAGACTCATATATCTGATGTCTTATTTAGCTTGAGTTGTATAGCATAAGCAATCCCATGTAAGAAGCAGGTTTGTCTTTCTAGCTTGTTCTTTTTGTATGTTTACTTAGTTGTTCATGTTAGTGAAAAGATCTGCTTTGAACTTGGAAACCTGATGTTTTTTATCACTTAAGAAAAAGTGCCAGCTTGAGATTGAAGCGCCTCTCACAAACAAGGAACAATTTGTTTATCAACATTCAGGCTATGCAGTGTTCTTAGTACTTCACCATAAACCAACTAAAAGATACCTCAGTGACCTAAACAGCTATT
This sequence comes from Dioscorea zingiberensis, assembly GCA_026586065.1. Taxonomy (NCBI): domain Eukaryota; kingdom Viridiplantae; phylum Streptophyta; class Magnoliopsida; order Dioscoreales; family Dioscoreaceae; genus Dioscorea; species Dioscorea zingiberensis. The sequence continues at coordinate 100,457 of JAGGNH010000083.1, read as the reverse complement.
TCTTATTAACAATTGTGGGAATTATGAAGGATTTTTGAAAATAAAACATGAGGACGGCCTGGCACATAAAAAATCAGCTGTGACTGGTGTAGGAACTAGCTAATTGATTATTTAAACAAAAAAAAGGCTTCTATTTACACATAGGTATCTGCTAGGTGTCAAACTTGTTCATGCAGAACAGTTAACCTTGCTTATGTGTTTCCCATAATATCGGAGGATGATATAGTTTTAGTAATTATGTCATTCACACCATATACAAAACTTCCCTTTTTGTCTGTTTCTGTTTTTAACAAAGTCAATTACAAAGATAAGCATTGTCATGTGTGGTGGGTAACATACAACTTTCTAAATAAGGCCTTAATTCTTGTTTGTTTATATATTTGTTATGTTAGGAATTGCCTTCTACTTTTGAATACCATAAATATAAGCTGTACATCCTGTTGATTATTTAAGAAAATATCTCCACCTGTTTGGTTTTAGTCTTTTCCATAAGGGTTTTTTTTTCCCTGTAATTCTCTTGAGCTGGGTTTATATGATTCAGTATGGTAATGTTCAGATCAACATTATACCCGGACGGTTGGTTTCTCAACATTTATCATTATAAACAAAAATAAATAAGACCGTTTATTCTAGGATGAAAGAAGTTTCTTGAACCGAAGAATAAAAGGAGAGCACTTGGCAAAATTTGCAAACAACTAACATAATAGTTTCAGTCTAAGGTAATTTTCCAAATCCCCTGATCGCCTAGGTTGATCCCTATCATGGTTTCTTAATTCTTCAGTTTTATCACAACCATTGTAGGTTGGAATTCCACATGTTTGTAAAAATCTGTTCATGCATTTATTATATTAGTTTCAAATGTTTTTAGCTAAACTTTATTCTTTTTTTTTTGTCAAGCATCCTTATTTGGCATATGCTAATATCTAAGTTTCAGGGATATGATCCGTGCTATACGGGCTTGTAAAACTGCGGCAGAAGAGCGAGCTGTTGTAAGAAAAGAATGTGCTGCTATTCGGGCTGCTATCAGTGAAAATGACCAAGATTATAGGCATCGTAACCTTGCAAAGCTAATGTTTATTCACATGCTTGGTTATCCCACTCACTTTGGTCAAATGGAATGCCTCAAATTGATAGCTTCTGCTGACTTTCCTGAGAAAAGGATAGGATATCTTGGTCTTATGTTGCTGCTCGATGAAAGACAAGAAGTTCTTATGCTAGTTACAAATTCTTTAAAACAGTATCCATCAGCTTCACTAAATAGCTTACTGTATTGTGCTTGCTTTTCTGATTTGAAATTAGAATTGTTCTTTTAGATTTTCATTAATCTCTACCCTTTGCCAACCTTAACATAAGCTCAGAGATTTAAACCACTCAAATCAATATATTGTGGGTCTTGCTCTTTGTGCTCTTGGGAATATATGTTCAGCAGAAATGGCACGGGATCTTGCTCCAGAAGTGGAAAGATTGCTACAAAGCAGAGATCCAAACATTAAGAAAAAAGTACTCCCTCTCTCTGGTAAACTGTACTCTCTTAGTTTTGGGGTGGTATCTAGAAATATGACTTCTCCCCTTTAAGATTGCAAAAAATGAATCCTGTGAGAATATCTTTTATGTTTTAGGTTTTGTACCTATATGCCCTCTCCTTGTTGCCTTTTGTGGGTAAGAATTAACTGACTAGTTTAATTTGATGGCTATGCTCTTCCTTTTGAGTTTTGACACATTTTATGAAATTGTTCCATGTGGCGCATCAGTTGTGAATACCATTTGGCCATCACCTCCTTATGGCATGTCTGAATCTATTTAAATTCTATGGTTTGGTGATCTCTCCTACACCTGATGTGTGTATGTAAACACACACACACACATCATGGTGGAGGGAAGTCCTACAAATTGAATGTATGTATAAAAGGGTGTTGTTTTGCCTTGTTAGTTGCCTAATGACCTGCTGAATCTATTAATTAACACAAAGAAATTAGACTTTGAATTGATCAAGGTACCTCTGGTCTCTTAAATCTGTTTTGTGCAAAACGTTTAATCATGTCTGTTCTCACATGTGACTTAAGACTTTATAACCATGCTTGACGATTAGGTTGATGCAGCTCTTAAGACTGTTCTTATTTATTTTGTTTAGCATCTCTATTTGTTTTGTCTTAAAGCTGGTTTTTTATTTTCATTAGGCTGCTCTCTGTTCTATAAGGATTATAAGAAAAGTTCCAGACTTGGCAGAAAACTTTATGGGCCCTGCCTCTGCCTTACTTAAGGAAAAACATCATGGAGTTTTGATTGCTGGTGTGCAGCTATGCACTGATTTATGCAAAGCCAGTACCGAGGCATTGCAATATTTAAGAAAGGTATTCTCCTATCATGACCCATATGTTTTTCTTTCTGCACCCTCTTCTCTAATGATATGGTTGTAGTATGGACTATATTATGTCAGGTAATAGTCCTTAGGTCTTCGCACACATAGAACCTTGGGATTGTTCACTTATATAAGAAACCACAAGCATTCAGCATCTTTTAGAAAATAGTGCATGTAGATTATGATGATACTATAATGGAATTTGGTCAGGTTAGTGATTGCAAATGATTTGGATTTACTATGACTTTCCTATTAACGTTACTTAGTGATTTCTAATGCTCTATATAACTTCTTTATGAGTTATGTTCCAATTTTGAAATGGAATATTGATTGAGGGTTCTGCTTGAATATTGATCCTATTCCCTATTCACTGGCTATCATCTCTTTATGAAGATTTAGAATTTTTGACAATATGTCTTCAACAACTTAAATTATTTCAACACTTATATTTGTTCAGACTCTGCCAAAATTCCTATTTTATATTTATTTGTTTATTGAAATGGACCTTTAACTTTATTCTATGATATTTTCTGTTCATATTCCATTTTTAGTAAGTTAAATGATTTTTTGTATTATGCATCAATTTTCAGAAGTTGTTCTTTTCAGTCTAGTATTGGATATGGCTCGTGTATTCTTATCACTACTTTGACTTTGCCCATTCACTTCACACAGATTCAGTAATCTAGAGTATTTATGGAAGTTTTAAGTGCACTAACATGATCTCCATACTTTTAGCAATTTATCAGCTGTATAGAATTCTGTCGATACTTAAAATATAAATTAAGGTAATGTAAAGTTCTTATGCTTGTGCTGATTGCATAGTATTCTCCAGCTGGAATTGGAACAACCTGTTAGGTAGTTGCATACTTGAATTATTGTTAGTCCGAATTTGTTTCAGTTTTTGTGGATGACATCCTCAGTTTCAAATTCTGTAGCTTTTAGAAACCTAGTTGCTTTTGTAATTTTTATAGAAATATGGTTAGTAGGCTCTTTTGGGCAATTCCAAAACCTCTCCATTACTTGAGTATATCTTTTATTGATACTTGAAAACCTTTCTCGAGATTGCTGCTTAACATTAGATGAAGTTGCATTCTTATTTTATGATAAGTTTTGATATGTTTGTTTATTCAATATTATGCATCTTCTTGTTTGCATGCTACTTTGACTTTTCCGTGTGAATGTGTAGCAATTAAATTTTTTTTTTTGGGAATTTCATTACATATATTTACTTCTATCATGATTGTTCATTATAGAACTGTACAGACGGATCCATTCGGATATTAAGAGATGTGTCAAACAGCCCATATGCACCTGAGTATGACATTTCTGGGATTACAGACCCTTTCCTGCATATCCGAGTGCTTAAACTCATGCGCATGTTTGGTCAAGGAGATGCAGATGCAAGTGAATACATGAATGATATTCTTGCACAGGTCAGTGTTGTTGAATTGCACGTTATCACTTTCAACTTGATGTTCAGTTCTGTAATTGGAATGTTGTCTGTTTAACCTTGAACTTTTGCGTATATACTAATATTATGTTGGAGTAGCCATATAGCAATTGAAGATAGCCCTCGCTGTGATCTGTGAGAAACTAAACCAAATTGATAGGCAGGGATGATGACATGCTCAAGGAACCACTTTCATTTCTACAGAAGGAATATAAACTATAATGTCACACTGAAACTGAAGTAGTGATCTAAATGTTAAAAGTAAAGGCGGTCAAACTTCGATGCAGATATCTCTAGAAGCCAAGAAACAATTTTACTGAAATTATCTTACAAAGTTCAACATAAAGTCTTTTTTATTGTTTCTAATGAAAGTCTATTTTCATTATGACCTCACTCTAAAGATTTCATCAGAGGAATTTGCAATTTCTATCCATTCAGTGCCGATGTGAAATCAGAAATTCTTTTTTCCAGTTATTGTTATTGCTAATTGCACTATTATTCATGATTTTGTGTTATCTACTTTTGCAGATGACTTGATTGAATTATTATTGAGAACAATTCAATTTTTATTTTCTTTTTCCTTAAAATTGCCTTTCATCTCTAATCCCTCTGACGTGCTATTCATTATATCAGGTTGCAACAAAGACCGAGTCAAACAAGAATGCTGGGAATGCCATTCTTTATGAATGTGTTGAGACTATAATGGGTATTGAAGCTACTAGTGGTCTACGTGTTCTTGCAATCAATATCCTGGGAAGATTTTTGTCAAATAGAGACAACAATATCAGGTTATCTTTTCTCCTTATGCTTGTGTTTGATAGGGGGATATCCCACCTGGGGATATCCCCAACACATTTCCCAATAAAATTTTTTTCCGCCAAAAATTTTAATTGAAGTTTAAGAATATAATAATAACCCACCCACCAATGCATGTAAGCCACATAGCTATCTTATCGTTAATATCTTTACTTTAAAATCTCCCCCCAAAAAAATTCAAAACTTTTCAAAAGTTATTCCTAATCCGAAATGGGATATTCCCCTATCAAACACAAGCTATGTGTGCTTCACTTGTGGTAGTATCAGAACATTTAGAATGAAGTCTTTTGAAGTATACTATTGACTTTTATTTTTGTCAATCATTGGCCTTAAGGCATAATGTCTTCTTCATTGATGTGGAGTATATTTGCTATCATACCTTCTGATCAAAATATTGATTTAGAAACCAGAAACATTGCATAACTGAAAATGAACTGAAGGTTAAGATAATTTCTGTAAGTCAGCGATTTGTTGACCTTTCAATACAATAAAGAAGTCAGTCCTCATATTTGTGATTGGCCATACCAAACAGTCGTCCTCCAGAAAAATAAAATGCACCTGAAATTAGTCAATCATTTGTAGTACTAAATCAATCCGAAGATAGAAAACACGATTAGTCTATAAAGTTTGCTCTCAGATGAAATTAAAACCAAAAAAGGATGTTTTCGGAAGCTTCAAATTTGAAAGAGTGGGTTTTACGGATGATCATGTGCTATGCTGTTTTTGAAAATCTTAAGCTCCTTCTATCTATGTAGTTTTCTTTTTTTTTCTTTTTCTTTTTTGACTATTTGATGATCATAAGCTGGTTGAGGTTCCCTAATTGACCATGTTCATAAATCCCAGTTAAATCATTTTGCTTTTTAGTGATGGTGGGAAAACCCATTCATTCAATGAATGTTTTGGGAACAACTACAACTAAGAGCAGTTTTGTGTGGGTTTTACAGATGATCATGTTCTCATGCTTTAAAATCTCAAGCTCCTATTATGTAGTTTTCAGTTTTTCTGACTATTCAATGATCATAAGCTCCTTCATGCTCCTTTCTTCCTTTGTAAGGTGCATTTGATGATATAAATTCCATTTTGGGAACAACTTTCTTTTTTTATCCATTTGATATTTTGAGATGATTGCTCGATTTCTGTTTCAGATATGTTGCACTGAACATGTTGATGAAGGCTGTTGCTGTTGATGCTCAAGCAGTCCAGAGACATAGATCAACGATTTTGGAGTGTGTCAAGGTATTATAGTGCTTTGATGATATCTTTGGTTTATTTTTATTTTTTTGAATTTTATTCTTTATGTAGAAAGAAATAGATTAAGATTGGTCGGATCACTTGGGTCTATTGTATGCAGCCTTACCTTGTTTTTACAGTCTCTTGCTTTAAAAATAAGGTAAAGGCGTAATAATAGACAAGTCTATTCCACTCTCTGAACTCCATATAATGCAGAGCTTTGCTTGGGCTGCCTTTTTTTTATTTTAATTCTTCTTTCCTTGATCTGACTACTGTTTTTGTCTCTCAAGAGATATTGGATGAGGTTTGAACTCCTAGTTTATTTAATCTTCACCTGTCTGTGAACTTGTGCTATTGTCTGAAATTTTCTCTATTGATATGAATGGTAATACTACTGTCAAAACTTCAAGATATTCACCTCTTCAAATAGATGTGTCTAAAAGAAAGGTTGTTTTATTAATTATATATTATAATTGCTATTTATTTATATACATGAGGTTGTGCTTATTAATTATTATTGTATTATTTAATGGTAATGCATGATGTTGTTTATTTACAACCAGTGCTATTGATGCTTAAGCTTATACTTTAAATTTTGGTCTTCCAGGATTCTGATGCTTCAATCCGTAAAAGAGCTCTGGAACTTGTTTATCTTTTGGTTAATGAAACCAATGTAAAGCCTTTGACCAAAGAACTTGTTGATTATCTGGAAGTAAGTGAGCAAGATTTCAAAGGAGATCTTACAGCCAAAATTTGCTCGATCATTGAAAAGTATGTTTGTTTTACATCAACTTCTTTAAAGTTTGTAAAAAGATTAAGTGCTATTTTTGTGTCTTCTTATCAGTTGAAAATACTTGACTATCTTTTGAATAATATCCTTTTTTTTTAGTGTTTGAGCTAGGTAATATTTAGATGGTTGTGCCTTCTAGTCATCATTTTTTGATGAGGTTCTGTTTTGTATATATCTAAGAATATTTTGGTATTTCTTGCACATACATGACAATATTAAAAAAATGTTTAAATAATCATTACCTTATAAATCTCATTAATTAATTACCCTTACCAAAATTTTCGATTATACTAATGTATTAATTTTATAAAGTAAGTAATAAGGCTTAACTTAAAGGGTTAAACATTAGTGCAAAAAATTCACACCCTACATTCTCATTCGTTAATGTTTTTCTTTTATTATCTAAGTTGGGATAATATCATTTGGTGAGAACTAATGCGAACATGATTTAAATTTTTACCCAAGATAGAATTCACCGCTAATTGGATATGATTTACATTTTAACAGTGGGATAAAAAATTTGTTGGGATTTTTGGGCAACTACTAAAATATGGAAGGAATCCTATAACAAAGTGTTTTGCATATTTACCTCTATTAAGATCTGGAAATTGCGAATATATATCTTGAATGTTTCTATATGTACTCATATCCTTGTAAGATTCTCACCCTGATTATGAAATGTTGTTGATATTGAATCCTATAGATGACCTTTTTTGTTTTCTCAGAACTGCTCTTTATCACTTGTTTTTATTGTAACCTTGGTAATCATAATTTTTCTTTTCCTTTTGAAGGTATTCTCCAGACAAGTTATGGTATATTGATCAGATGCTCAAGGTTTTATCTGAGGTAGGTGCTATGTGCATCTGATGGCTATACCTTTTTATCTTTTAGACATAAAACACTCATCTAAGCACATCACACATTATTTTGATTTTACATACACTCATGTATGCAGACTTGTGTACACATATCCATGTATAAAAAGAGTGTAATATGGAAAGTGTTTTTGTCCTGTTTCATAATCTAATTTTCTCAGTTCTGAATAGGGTAGTTTGTGATTTTCATAACTAGCCAGATCTTGTTAAATTGTATGAACCTTTCACAGGCTGGGAACTATGTAAAAGATGATGTCTGGCATGCTCTTATAGTTGTGGTGAGCAATGCATCCGATCTTCAAGGGTACACTGTTAGATCACTTTACAGGGCATTCCAAACTTCTCTTGAGCAGGTATGAGTTGCGTATGGTGTAATGGTGAATATTTTGAGAGAAAGAGTGCATACCACTTGTGTGTTTTCTTTTGTGATTTGGTGTTTTTTCTGCTTCATTTTATAGGAAACTTTAGTGCGAGTGGCAGTATGGTGTATTGGTGAATATGGTGAGATGCTAGTCAATAATGTTGGAGTTTTGGATGGAGAGGAACCAATAACTGTGAGTACATTTTTTTCATAAAATGTCGATGTTGTAGTGTCTTTATTATAATTTTTGTAATGATCCTCATGTAATTTGTTTTTTTTTTTTAAAGATTTAGTTAAATCTGCTATTTACTGGCCATGCTTAAATAATGCGTCCTTATTTTGAATTGCCTCTTTCATTTCCTGTCTATTTTTTAAGTTTAGAAGTTAAGCATTTTCAGTTTTTTAAAGCTTTTGTCTGTGACTACAAAGCACCCATGTTTTTTAGTTTTTTTTTTTTTTTCTCTCAATATATGATGAGTCTTCCTAGATAAAGTCAACCCCCTCATGTCATTACGGTGTCCCTTCATATTTGGCCCCATTATGTTCAAGAAGTTGACTTCTCTCTCCCAAAAAAGGAAGGAAATTATAAGTTGATAAGTAAATAAAAGACAGAATATAAGAAAAGATTGAGACGGACCTAAACAAAAGGTAGTCATTGGTTAGCTGCTCTATTAACCTTCAAGTTTGGAAGCCTGTTTGCAGGTGCTTTGACATATTGTTCTCTGAAGGACCTTTACACTGATCACCAGTTTTAGCCTATATCATCTTACATGTCTACATCCTGTATGAACATCTTTTCGATCATCTTCTTCTCTTCATCCACTTCCTTTACTTCCTATGCCTAGCCAGGTCTCCACCCCTGTTTGAGGGAATGCAGTCTCCTGTTTGCTTTCTTATCCTTGGGACTTCTTTGTATTGCTCCTCATCATCTCATGAAAGGAGTGACATTTTGGCTGCAGTTCACTTACGTTATGTTTATTTGCAAAATAAGTTTAGTTGCTCACAACATAAAAAATATATATATAGTAAAATAATTATTAATAATAGTAATAATAAATAAATAACCTGACATAATTAATGGGTTAAGGGATTATCAACCAAATAAATACAATTTATATGTAAAAGTAATATTTAGGGCATGCATTCTGCAAATTCTCTTTTTGTAAACAGGCAGTGAGATTTTTTTTCCCAAATTGTTTAATGGTATTGAGGATTTAGAGGGTGATGGAGATCCACCAAAATTGTGTTTGTTTATTTGTTAAAATTACTCTTTGCTGAAGATAGCATTTCCACAGATTCTGTTATTTTGGCATTGTTTTCTGCTTCTCATATGATTGGTGTTATTTTTTTATTCTGTTCAATAAATAGAATTGTTCATGAGGAATAAAAAAAACTGCATGAACTTTTATTAGTTGTACTTGTATGTGCTCTAAAATTAACTAAGAAATTTTGTTTGCTTTTATTATTTCACTTGTGTTTATTTCTTCTGCTTGTGCTTATTTAGTTTTTGATTTTTAACAAGACCACTAGTAATTTAAATTTATTGTTGCAGGTAACAGAATCTGATGCTGTGGATGTTGTAGAGGCTGCCTTGAAACATCATTCCTCTGATATTACCACTAGAGCAATGTCTTTAATTGCTCTTTTAAAGCTTTCTTCTCGTTTTCCCCCAATTACGGAGTAAGCTCTTCTTCTCTTTGGACATTATCTTATTTCATTACTAAATTATTTGTAATCTTAAAATAAGTTTTATATCATCTGATTTTCCTACTATTGATGTGGTTTTAATATCCATTGTTGATTTATATATGTATACTTCTATTTTTTTTCATGATCTTGCGTAGCTGCATATGTGGCAATATTTGGATTGCTCCTGTCAGTGTGGATATTCCTTACTCTCATGCTGTAACATGATACCTCGGCCTTGATTCCATTAGCATTCTTGATCCATCTCACTCCATTCCTCCCTTAACATTCTTTAATCTCATGCTTTATTTATCTATTTGATTTATTGACTTCCATATTTATAATCTATTTGTTTTCCACTTATGATTGACCTAGAACCCAGAACTGGAAATTTTGCCAGCTGAAAGTCCTGCAGAAAATGTAAAGAAAGAAAGAAAGAAACTTATTCATCCCATCTAAAGTGTAATTATCACACTTGAATTGGCTTTCTATCAGTTCATTAACCCCCCTTCATCAACAAATTCTCAATCTATTTAGCGGGTTGATAAGAGATCTTTCACAAAACCCCCTTCACGAGGCCTCAGTCTATTGAAATCTTTCAAGTAGGACTCTCTTCTTTTTATTTTATATTGAGGTTTTCTTTTAGACACATCTCTCTGCAGTTGTGTATGTGCAATATTTTTGGCAATAAGCTCCATATTGGATTTTTCATTGGCCATGTTTTTTCGTATATTGCCTCGGTCATATCAATAGTAGTTTATGTACCATCATTCTGTTAGTGATCAATTTCAAATTTGTTTAGAATTGTCTTGGGGGTATGTATGTATTGAGATATCATCTAAACCACTAGGCGCAGCCATTATTCTTCTTGTCTATGGAGGTGTGTTTTGATTGCTTAAAAACTTCTTGATTGTTTGTGTTTGGAATGCCTTGTATATGTTCAGTTGGTTGTCTTGATTGGAAGAGCTTGTTTTGTCAAATCACACTTTTATATGAACCACTTTCTTCTTCTTGTGTTTTTAGTGCTTGTAAATTAATACAGCTCATTCTGGATATGTCTGAAGGCAAAAGGAATCCTTACTACCTACAAGCTGTATATCAATCACCATCAGAATCTGACTATGAGACAATTATGCTGATATTAGAACATGTTCTGATGTTTCCTTATGGATGTGTCATATCTTATGGATCACTCTTAGAGGACCCGCTCAATATTCGAAGGCCGATACTGAATAAATGTATAGTTAACTAAAGACTGCTTCACAGCCAAAAAGAAGCGAGCTACTTTTGAACTGAGCGTCCCCTAGCCACATCTTATATGTTGATTCTTCACCATCAGTTGGTTCAGCTTTTAGTATCACCAAAGGTGGATAATTAGCTAGAGTAGCAGGTGCTGTAGCATGACTGGTTGCAGTTGGATGTTGTATTTCCTTGTTGGATTTCATATTTGAATGGACGTTGTAATCATAAGAAAGTTGATGTTTCAAATATGGGCCTAGTGATGGTTAGCCAACTTTTAAGACATTGGTGAATGATTTGGGGGATTTTGTGTCTGAAGCGTATTGGACCTAAATTAGCACTGTCCGTCTAATTGCTAGGACTTGTTTGGCTTCACCATCAGGCATGGAATATATGGATCTGTACTCAATTATCCCTAATTCAGGTGCCATAGATTCTGATCTTGTGTATTACAGTGTGATGATTTGATGAATCTGATGCTGACTTTCTTGTACTTGACCTTTATAAAATGACAAGTGGTGCTATTAGCAAACTGCTTTTCATTATAACTCTTTCATCAAGATACCTTGAGTTGCATATGGATAGGTTAGCACATTCTTTTGGGTTTCAGAATCTCCTTATGAATGTTTTCTTATGTGAAAATACATCATGTTAAGTCCGAGAAATTAGATTTTTTTTCAATTGTTTATGTATATACAAGCTTTCCTAAACTTGCCAATACTGATAGCCCAATCATATTGTTCTTCTTGCAGTATCGGGTTTTGAGAATGGATAGTTTGTTTAGGCATTTAATAGTTGAAGCCTAATCAGGATTTGTGCCTAAAAATTGAATCACTTGTGTTTACAAAGTGCTTTTATCTATTTTTGCTTGTCTATGCAACATTGCTCTTTAACTTGGACCAAGTTTTTTTCATACTTTAGTTCATTCTGTGGAGGTGAATTTTTGTGTTCTTTTCTGATCTATGTAGGAGGATAAGAGAAATAATAACACTGGAAAAAGGTAGTCTTTTGCTAGAATTGCAGCAAAGATCAATTGAGTTCCATGCCATTATTCAGAAACATCAGAATATCAAGTGAGCAAGAATTCTGCCCATAACATTCTCCTGAAATTATGACTTCAAAAATTTATGCAATGGGATTTATTTTATTCACTGTTGGACTCTTCAACTATATACAGATCTTCTTTACTTGAACGGATGCCTGTTCTGGATGAATCAACGTATGTCAAAAAGAAAGTTGGATCTTCAGATGGAACACTCTCTGCCAATAAAACCAGCCAACGGGCCACTTCTGGAACATCAGTTAATATTCCAAATGGTGTAGGCAAGCAACCAGCAGCACCCCTTGCTGATTTGCTTGATTTAAGTTCAGATGATGCACCAGTGTCTAGTTCATCTGCTACTGATTTCCTGAATGATCTTCTGGGAGTTGATTTGACAAGTCAATCATCATCAGGTTATCTCCTTTTTGATAATATTTGGTTTTTTTTAATTAATGTCTAAAGTTTTAATTGACATGTAGCTCTATTTTCTTCCCATAATCCTACACTATATTGGATTTGCCTTTTGTTTCTTTTGATGTACTAATGACAGTTTGAACATAAGATCCATCGTTCTTTTAGTTTAACGTTTTCTCCACTACTAAAATTTTGAGAAGCATTTGATTTATGGTTCCAAATTTCTTTTTGTTTTTTAATTTTTGTAGGTATCCTAACATATCTTGACAAAGTAATCATTCCGCTTGAATTGGGTTTTTTTTAATGCCAATTGTAATTTTTTCGTGATAATGTAGCCTCCCTCACTTTTCTCATTTCCTACTGTTTAATTTTGGTGTGGAAAACTCTCGTTTCTATCATCACTTGAACATTTCCTATTGACCTATAATTTATCCAGATATTCTTTCTTGAAATCTTTGCGTTTGTGCTGAATTATCTGCAACATTAGTTCTTTTAATCTCATGATCTTTATGTTTCCATCCATCTCATGCATTTCTAATGTACTGTATTCAATTAATGGTATTAATTTCTTATAGACAGTAGGCTATGTTTTCCGTATTGCTTCAGATCGATAATTATTTGTAAACCTCTTGTCCATAAATCCATCTTTTTTTTTCCCTAAATTCAGTTTATTCCGGTTTGCAACTCTTTTATGATCCATATTTCTGCTCCTAAATTTCATGTGCACTAGTATTAATAGTCTTCTAAGGTTGTGTCACTTGATTATCATTTCATAAATTCATATAGAGCTGTGGGATGGAGGGTCATAAACATTTCTTACATTTATGATGCTTTTTCATGATTGTGAAATGGTTGTTCTCTTCCAAGTATACTGATTTTTATGTTTGCCATTTTGTGTGAAGGTGTTGTTTCAACAGGGAATGCCGACATTTTGATGGATCTTTTATCAATCGGAACATCTCCTGTGCAAAATGATTTATTATCACCTGATATATCCTCCACCCACAATCACATCTCATCAGTTGCAGCATCAGAGAAAATACCACCAGTTTCTTCCACACCATCAACTGTGAAAGGAGTTGCTTTGGAAACTAAATCTCCTCAGGCTCATGCTCCTTTACCTGTATTAGATCTGTTGGATGGCTTGTCCAACATGTCTTTCTCAGGTTGATCATGTTTCCTCTTAATATTAATTTGAATGATTAACTAGTATATGGATGTTGGCTTCATTCTAAGAGACATCTAGTTTTTAAGAAAGTATTGATATTTTATTTGTTCTTGTTTCACAGATGAAAATCTACTTTTCCCATCTATTACTGCTTTCCAGAGCAGTGGCTTAAAGATGACATTCAGCTTCACAAAGCAGCCTGAGAAACCTCAAGTTACACAGATCAAGGCTACTTTTACAAATTTGTCATCTAACATGTACACAGATTTTCTATTTCAAGCTGCTGTTCCAAAGGTATTGTGACATAGTCTCATATCTAGTGGTTCTTTAATGCTTCAGCATGGTTTAAAGAAACAGTAACTTATGACATGCTAGTTTTTCTTCTTTGTATCAAAGGCTATTCGGATAATGTAAAATTTGCAGTATTCTTACCATTATAAATAGCTGGGATTGGGAGTTCTATATATAAATTATTTCGGAGTTTTGAGATGCTATGAGTTCTAAGGAAAACAATGCTAAAATTGTATGTTGTTTCATAGCATTTTGATGGGTTGTATTTCCAATCTTAAATACAACAGATTTAGCTAATATGACTTGGTAGTTTGGTTTTAGTCCAAGAGAGATTTGGCCTGAAGTTCAAATTCAGAGGAAAAACTAAGTGGGGACAATCCAGCTTAGAGAGTAAACTCCTAAACAGTATGTTTTACTTGGACGTCTGAAAGTACAAAGATATTCTGGGATGTGGTAAAATGACAAATTTATTTTAGTATGTGATAAATCAGTAAGGGATGAATTTGTATGTATTATTAGAAATTGGGTATTGATCTTTCACTTGGGAAGAGATGAATTTGAGCTTGGAAACTAAATAGGATGATAGCCATGTAGTTGTGGAATGAGATTTTAGAAGTGTTTTAAGGCTGATTGATTTCCCAATAATTATTAATAGTTAGTAGAAACCTTCAACTATAAATATTTTGTTATTCACATGCAGCAGGGCTTGAATGGACAAAGTCACCGAGTCTTCATAGTCCACTTCTTGAAATGTATCTTCTTCTCAAGTTACATCAAATCGTCCACATGCCTTGTATGGGTCATTCTCATTGGTGTTCCATGGTCTTGTCACCAAGTCCCTGTTTGGCCTCTTTTTTAGTGTTTCATTGTTCTCTTCAGGATTTAGTTGTGTAACTGTTAACTAGATAATCGTGACAATTTCAAGGGTGTTGGAACCCGTGTGCCAGTGTATTGGGCATGCTCTTTTCAAGATTCTGTGGACTGCTGACCAGAGTCCTCTGAAAATGCAAGGGAAGGCGAGGCTCTGCTAGTACGTTGTGCCTGGATTGTTCATTACTCTTGTAGACTGTTGCCTAAATAGTGAATCCTGTGAAAAAATGCATGAGAGTGGGGACCGCTGAGCTCTGCTGTTAGATTGTACCTGCACTTGTATTAAATCTAGTTATCCACTTCCCAAATTGCTGATATTTGTTCAAGTTTTGCTTGTGAGCCTCTAGTCATCCATTGCAATTTGCATTTTGGTCAAAGTCATGCCTTTTTTGAAATCCCACTTTGAATCATTTGAAATTTGAGTTGTTCCATTCTCTCTGATACTTGCATTATTGCAGAATGGATGCGGATGTTTGGCATATGTCTTTAAGACTGCTGATAATCAGCTGTTTTCCAAGTCCTCATATAATTTGGTTTGAATTTAAAGAAATCTCTTATTCTCATCCACACATTTTACAAGATGTAAGCCCTGGTATGGGTTAAGGGCTTTTAACCTAACCAATCTATGCTTTCCATGTCGTATGTTATTATATACTGCATGGTTCAAGTTTAAGTTGCTTAGATTTTGATGTGGTCATCTTTACCATGTTAATAGTATTCCAGTTTTAACACCTTACCATGCTTATCCAACAGTTTGTACAGTTGCACCTTGACCCAGCTAGCAGCAACATTCTTCCAGCCAGTGGCAATGGGTCAATTACTCAATCATTAAGCCTTACTAATACACAACATGGGCAGGTATTGAAATTTCTAGGTTTATTTTGTTGCATTTTTCTTTCTGCTGCACATAGCAGGAGTTTTGTAGCACCAAGCTGCTCTTTTTCTTTCTGCTGCCTCTTTATCTCCACAACTTGGTTAATTTTGGACAACACTTTTACTGTGCATTTTATGTTCATAACTTATAGTTTTCTCTACAAATTTTCATATCCATACTCATTATTATTATTATCATTATCGTTATCATTATCATTATTATTTTGTGTGTGTGTGTGTGTGTGACATTTTTATAACACATGATAGGTATTTGTGTCTTTATTTAGTCTACTTCCATGTAAATGTTAGTTGCATGATTTGGCACAGCCTTGAGCCACGTGCTATCATATCTAGTTGAAATCGGTGGTGACTTATGAAACACAAGCATTTTTTCTTTCTAAGATTAGTCTATTTGATGCAAATATACCATCCTATAGGTAAGGGTTTATTATGAATATGAACTACCAAAAAAGAGCAAGGCCATCTTGGAGGCATGATACATTGGGCTCAAGATGTCCCAATTACTCCATCACAAGAATTATTTTCTTTAGCAACGAACCAAATAATTTAGACTAACCCAAAGGTAATGTTGCTAATAAAGGTTTTAGTTAGTATAATTTGTGAAATAGATTTATAGATGTTTTTTTTTATTGATAACTATATTTTATCATAGTCAAGTATAAAATATTTCCTGATTTCATCATTTGATAAGTAGTCATTCTCTTCTAGAATCATCACCTAACAGAATAGTCTATAGATTTCTTGTATAAACTACAGAAAAGTCATTCATTTCTTTAGCTCTAAGAATTATTCTTTCCATCTTGGTTCAGAAAGCCCTTGCCATGCGATTTCGGATAGCTTATAAAGTGAATAACCAAGACATGCTCGAACAAGGACAAGTCAACAATTTCCCTCCTGGTTTGTGAAGTCAGTGTTCATATTGACCTAAAATGAGGTTGTGCAATTTTCGATGTTCTCTCCCCTTGACGCGGTCATGGATGGTGCTATCTCATGCAAAAAATGATCAGACCATTATCAAATTATCAGGTCCAGCATGGTTTGTAGTTTGTAGCAAAACAGTGGCCAGCACTCCCAAATTTTTCTATAGCCATCAGCCAATTTCTCTTTTTCTTGTATATCTTGCATATCGTGTCATCGGTTGTTTGAGTTTGAGGTGATTTATCCCTGTCAAAGCAATAGCTGATTGCAGTGTTGTAAGCTCGAAGTGGGATGACCATGTTGAAATCTTATGATTATTTTTGTCACTTTTATCAACAATTCTTGTTTGCTTGAATTTAAGAGGTACTGGCAGCCATACATGGATCATCTAATGTCTCTGCAGTACTATTCTTTATTTATAATAACAACAACTAGTTATTTCTTGCAATGCAGCTCAGCTTTTATGTTTTGTATTTCTCGGTGTTCAGACGTTAAGAGGTTAAGTCAAGCATCTATCTTCTTTCCAGTTTCCACACACGAAATTATGCTTATACCATAACTCATATATATTTATATTTATTTATTAAAAATAAAAGAGAGTCGAATCAAGTTATATTCAGCATGTTTGATGAAATTTATAAAAAGAAAAAACTGAATTGAAATAACTAATTAAAAAAGATGAAGCAAACTGATTGAAATATGGTTTTGAATCAAACGGATCCAACGGAATCAGTTTTTATTAATCAATCCGGCAGGCTAACTTTCTCTTCCTATCTTGGTTTGAAGTGGTGCATCATAGTCAAGGAGAAGCCTGGCCCTAACCAGAGAGGAGGAGTAGGGCACCCAACCACCGAGAGCGGACTTCGAAGATGAGCACACTGGTAACCCCCTGGTGGGAAATAACCCCTCTTGTACCGCGAGAGACAACTATGACTCTCGTGACCCCTGAAATTGACTTATCTATGTACCTCCGGTTCAACTAGTTACTTTTTATAAAATAAATAAATATGATTTATTCATCTGTCCAAAAAAAAAAAAAAAAAATGAAGCAAACTAATTGAAATATAGTTTTGAATCAAACGGATCCAACTGAATCAGTTTTTACCAACTAATCTGGTCTGAAATATTAGTCATATAATCAAAGTGATTGAAATATAGATTTGAGCCTAATTGTGGATCCAACTAAATCAGCTTGAGATAAAGAGGGAGAGAGATGGAGAGGAGATGGTGGGTATAGTGTGCATTCCATGTGGATTGCATGTGAATCGTCGGGCGGTGGCAGCGAAGAGCATCAAGGCTACCCTCGTGCTCCTGCGTGCATTCCACAACGCTTTTTCATGCGCGCCCGCCTCCTCCTCCTCCTCCTCCTCCTCCTCCTCCATCCCTTATTACATGATCTTTTCTCTTCTTTGCATTTGCATTGTGTTTTCTAGTGTTTATTTGTGGCCAAGATTTAGGACATTAGAGATTTCTTCAAATAAATCAGATTGTCTAATTGATATTGATCACTCATTCATTATAATACTAGCTAATTGACAACTAATTAGAGATAATTTTTTGATAGTTGGGAAGGATTTCTTTACACCATGTTTGGTTGGAGGATAACCCCAAGAGTTATCCCCAACACAATTCCCCATAAAAAGTTTTTCACCGCTTTTAAATCCAAGATTTAAAAATATAACCCACCAATACATAAAAGGACATGGCATTCTTATATCATTAATAACTTTGGTTTAAAAACTCCCGCCAAAAAAATTTAAAATTTTCAAAACTTATTCCTATCCCCACTTGGGGATAACCCCCAACCAAACACAACCTTAAGGAATGATGATGAGGTACAAATAAATGGGATATGGGATGTTCCATCCTATCCCAAATATGTGGATGAGCTTGTGAGGAACATGAGTACTCTTTTTTTCTTTTTACGTGATGAGGTAGGTCATAAACCACTTGTATTTTGTGTGCTAGTTGTGTGTGAACATCTACTATTTTGATCTTTGAGTGTTTAATTTGTTGATATTGATTTGATTCAAAGTTTTTTCTTTAAAGAAAAAGCACAAAAAATAAAACCATGAGAAATCTCATTTTTAATAAAAAAAAAATAGTGGAATTCGGAGAGTCCGAAGATAAAAGTCTTAACAAGTTATAAGTGAAAATGAATCGTGATCAGACATGCAGCGTGCGGTGAGGAGTCGAAGGCGAATAAATAAATATCTTTCCCGAAATTCATAATCACATCCCTGACTGACCCGCATAGGGGGTCTTTATGGCCCATGCCAAAAAATAAAAATGAATCATCCTCTCACAAACACAACCCAAAGACAATCCCCTAAGTACTACCCATACAGAGCTGTCACTCACGTTCTTCACACGTGCCACACATGCTCTCTCTCTCTCCATCTCTCATGTATATATAATCACATCTCCAACCTTCAACTTCATTCATAAACCAACACCAAACCACTCTCCCTACATTGTTCTTCTATAAGACCTTGCCATGGTTCTCCCATGCTCCTTATCTAAACAACACACCGGCGAATGTCCGGCACACCGGGGCCTCGGTATTCGTCATCAGAGAAGAGGAAGGAGAGAGAGGAAAAGAAGGTTTGATGAATTGGCAGACAAGAAGGTGAAGGAGCTACAAAGCTTGGTCCCTGGTGGTGGTGAGGACATGAACACTGATGAGCTCTTGGCACACACTGCTGAATATATATTCAGGCTGAGATTGCAACTCAAAGTCCTCAAGACTCTTTGCGAGTTGAACATGGTTTGATGTTTTGTCAAGAATGTTTGCATGTTGTTTGTTGGTTTATATATACAAATATATGAAAGATTTTTCTTTCTTTCATTATTTGGCTTTCATTATTTTCATTCTATCATCTTGTTTTCCCTTTTCATCCTATTTTCTATCAATCCAAATTGATGATTAATTGTTTTTGGAGTAATTATAAGGCCACAAATTAAAGATGATGAAATTTGGCTTTCAATGGTATGATCTATTTAAGCTTGAATTTTATCTGATTTCAACATTCATTCCCCTAGCAATGGGTAACAAATACAAAGTATTTATCAACTAAAAAAAGAGAGCAACCCGATGCTAAAAAACTCCTGCTATGCACAAGGTTCGGGGAAGAGCTGAACCACTTGAGTCTATTGTATGCGGTCTTATCCTTGAGACCATTTCCACAACTCGAAGTCACATTAGATACATCATCCAAAAGTCTGACTAATCCAGGACATTGTCAACCCAATATGAAAGGTGTAGAAAGGAAACACGCCGGCGATCGACGGAGATAGATGGGAGATGAAGAACCTTGGGGCATCAATGACGGCTCTCCAGATTTATTAATCACTTCATAATCCATTACAAACCCTAATCATAATCCATTACAAACCCTCAACAAAAGGAAGTATAATTATCTTGCTCTTCATTGAGAGTTTACTCTCATCAGTGATTGACTTAAATGAGTTCCTCTATATGCTCATGAAGTTGGTATTCCCACAGTATTTTCCTAAAAAATACACCCTAACTTTATAAACGGGATGATATTCATAACAAGGAATCATAAGCCATAAAATAACAGTAAATGGTAAGCAGATGCAAACCGAAAAGGTCTAGATCTTTATAAATATTTCTATAAGTAGCGAGAATAGAGCGAAAGCTGTCTTACATACAGGCTGCTAGCAGCTTGGCCTTTCAAGACAGAGTTCTTCCCAGAAGCAAAATTTGGCCGGGAGATGCTTCCTTCCATCCATATTTACATCAAGTCATATTTACAGATGAATCTACCTGCACACTACGCATATCTATATGTACACACTGGAATTGAATCCATAGCTCAACACTGAATGCCAGGGGTTATAAGTGATTAAGCAAAACATGTGAGGCTAGATGAAGCATCGGTAATGTCCCGTACCTTTTGCTTCTATCTTGTCTGGAGTTGGCTACTCAAGCTGACAAATGGGTTTGCTCCCACGCATCTTCAGGTCCCCCATAACTTGTGATTTTCTTTTTCTTTTTTCTTTTTTTCAATTTTTTTGGTTGGTTTTTACATCCTACTAAAAGTCTAGAATCATTGATAAGGAAGCATCTCTGAAAAGGCCAAGCTGACAATCAAATTAGTCGGACATGTCATCAGGTCTGAGAGAAGATAGCCACTGCTCCATATACTTCTTGCTCGCTGCACGAAAGATAAAATGTGTAAGTTGAACCATAGGTTTTAATGAATATTATCCAAACTTTAATGTTTGAAAAAACAAAGCTATTTTTATGTATCGTAGCCGTAGAGGTGTATTTGGTAGGGGAATAACTTGGAGTAACCCACATAATCCCAAGTGATTCCAACTCATCCAACCAAAACCCTCCAAGAATAACCAAGAACAAGAATAATTTTTTTATAAAAATTTAAATAAAAAAAATAACACTATTAACAAATTTCAATCACAAATTTAAATTATCTATTTAATTAAAATTAACTATTTTAATTAGTATTAATTATGTCAATTTTGGGTTACCTTGGTTTAAAAGTTTTCTTGCAAAAACAAAACCTATAACTCAATTTATTCCAAGCCCAACCAAACAGTTTTTGTTAAAATACAAAAGGAACCATGATATTTGTTGTCAAGAATACAACAATTTCCGGAAAACTTATTGCCTGAGACTATAAAAACTATAATGTATGAGTCTTAAGGTGATGGTTTCACAAGACTCAGTTTTGATCCAAACCAGCTCTTCCCAAACTGTGACATTGAAGGCATAAGCAAGTGCCTTCAAACAACCAATCTTTGAAAGACTTAATTTTCTATTCAAAATTGACAGGAGCAGCTAGGAATGAGCTCAAAATGAACTGAGTGGATACTGTATGAAAATCTTAGATTTCTTCCCATTTGACAGTCATCATCAAATATTAATGCTTTCATACTTGAAAATCACTTAATGTTAAAAGATCTTTAGAACATGTAATCAAAATCCTACTATTTACATACATATCTGAACATAAACATTTTATAAAATTTCTGTTACTCCATAGTATATATGAACAGTTTCAACCCATATCAAAGTAGAATGAGTCAGTATTTGAACTTAAAACTTATATTGATTAATGTGATTGAGTGTGACTGATCAAATTTCAAATGACAGCTTCGTTTCAGATTGTCCAACCCCAGCAAGCCCAACAAAAGCAATTATGCTAGTTTCTAGAGGGATTTAATTACAAGGCCACAATCTTTATTGTCAAAAGTATATGGAGTGAATATCAAAGAACATGATCATATACAAGCTGAATGGTCAACAAGATTAGGATTGGATTCTAATGGTTATTTGCTAAAAGAAAAATCAAAATATGCATCTTGGCTCTTTAAGGTACTGAACAAAACATTCCAGCCCATTATTGAGCCCAATTGCAAGCATCCAAGAAAGCTAAGACAGATAGCTTATGATACATACTGTGCTGAGCACTAGACTACCAAAGGTATCTGTTATCTGTGGATGCTCCAAGTCTTGGTAACCCTTGCAGATACAACTGACTGGATGATAAAAAGAAAATCTATAAAAAGATCCAACTGATGCCACATTATTTAATTTTTCCAAATAAAACGTGCTCCTGATCATTTCTCTCAATGCATGATAAGGCCCTTAGGCTATGCTACATTTCATACATTTCATCTTATCTATGTATAGATATGAGTAGCTTTCAGGTTTCTTCTCATCTTTGTCTCCTGTTCAGATCTAGGTGATGTGAATGTCTAAGTTTTAGACTTAGGACCATCCTTAACTTTCTTTCCATATCAAAGTTCTTTTCTCTATTGAAGATAAGATAGTGGCTGGTTATGAAGACTTCTTTTTAGTGGTCTACATTTGTTAGTGGTACACTTTCTTCAATGTTACTGTACACAAACAAGAAGCAAGTTCAACACTATTGAAGATATAGACATGAGGTCATTTCAAGTTTCAGCATTCCTTTTCTTGACACCTATCAGGATTATATAAAAAACATCAATTAATGATAATTTACGAAAAGGCACTCAAGAGGATCATGAAACAAGACAACCTAGATATGCATCCAAAAATAAATCATATTATTTTCCGGTAGGACCAGGAAAACATACTGCCCATCATTACATAATGGTCCAACTTGGCAAATTGGTCATCAGCAAGTCATATGAGTTGGCAGTATCATCAAAAGGCTCATAAATGTTTGGCTTCAACAACAATAATAATAATAAACCCTTACAATATTGTATTGACAGTAATAACAGTAAACTGATTCTTTGGAAATTTTTTTACAACCTTTCAAGAGTAATACAAAATTTATAAGAATGCATTTCTTTGGCTCATAAGCTAAGGAACTGAGTGCATCATTTTACATATAATGTTCAGTCCATAAACAGAACATAAATTCCCAAGATCCTTTTCTAGATAAAATATGAACACTTCTTTTGGGGAGAAAAAAAAGAACAACACCAAACATCATAATAATTGACATGTAATATTGGAATTACCAGTTCTGTAAGCACTGGAATAATATTTAAGGTTACTATGTTCCAAAAAACAATCCCAAAAAAAAAATGCAGGATGTCAGAAATCAGAGGGTACCCAAGCCCTCGGAGCAAACTATCTATATCCAGCATGGTGACAAAGCAAACAGCATAAACTTAGATGACCTCATTGATGAAACTCACATCTAATCTAATAAAAGAAAGGCAAATAAACTCGATGCAATTACTAGCCAAAAAGAATCCTCAGGAACTCTTACCAGAAGAACCTGAATTTGGGAAATCAACGCCACCAAGGAAGTGATGCTTGGGGCTCTCCACTCTCTCACAGCGGCCACGCCCATAGCATGGCACAAGGACAGCGAAGCTGTTCTCCGATTCAGTATCGCTGATGAAATCAGTAGAAAGCGGCTCCAGCCACCCAATCGACCAGTCGGAATCATCGGACTCAGACCCTGATATGCAGTCCCCGTCGGAGGGCACAAGAACAACATCAAGCTCCTTATCAATCTTCCTCTCCTCCCTGCTCTGCCACTTCTTCCTGACCCTCCTCGAAGAGGACCTCATCCCCGGTCCTTTCACGGACGGGAACTTCAATGAGTCCGGTTCTCGGAACCCTAACCCGAAATCCGAGGATGAACTCAACGATGGGGTCGCAGGCGCCGCCGGTTTGCGGTCCTTCTGTCCCCACGGCCACCAGGAAAGCCTCGTGAAGGCCACCGCCATCGAGATTTTCAAAACGACGTTTTGTGCGAAAGAATCAAAACTCGAAAACAAATCTCGCTTCTCGGTCCTGTAGCGGTGAAACCCACTTTAAATCATTCAAACATATCAATGAATCCAAAGAGAGAAAAATAAAAACAAAAACAACTCTAATTTTCAACTCTTCTCAAATTTCTTCAAAGATTTCTAACCAAATACCTCGAATAAACCCCAAGAATGACCTTAATTTTTTATTTATTTATAATTCCACTAAAACAAAGGAAAAAGTAAACGGCGCCAAGGATTTTCTCCTATTCTCGCAAAATACGAACCCCAAGAGAAGAACTTCAACTAAACTAGAATCATAAATTTCAAAATCACCCAAATAATTAAAAATCCCCGGTGATTGAGAGGCAAAGAAAAACTTATAAACCAAGAACTCGGATAAAAAAAAAATCTCGGAAATCACAAAACCCCAATCCAGCACAAGGACCGAAACGACAGCACAGTCGCAAATCCGAATCCTTCAAACTACTACCTCTTCCCAACTCTTTAGCGACCAAGGCCACCGGCACAGCCAGCAATCCTTCAAGAACTCACCGCCGAAGAGAACTACCGGCGGCGATCACCGGAGAGAGAAAGGAGATATGGACGTCAAGCAAGACGTGAGCCAAGAGACGATTGTGAGGCCGTGCGTGCGATTGAGGGAAAGGTCTTATTTATAGGCACGCCAGCTGATGGTTCAAAGCCTCCGGAAGCATCGGACGCTTAGCATTCAACAATGAGTCGCTTTCAGAAGAAGTTAACCGTCGGATGATGGGCCCACCACCCCTAATCATTAGGATAAAAATAATATCTAAAAAACTAATAACCATTGTTTGCTTTTATATTATTCGGGAATATCCTGAAAAAAAAAAATATGAAGAAAAATATTTATTTATTTATCTTCTAAATTTGAAGAAAACTCCCTGATTTTTTGGTAATTGTATATAACTCCTGAAATCTTAACATGTAAATATGTAAATAACCCCCCAAAAAAGATTTGTTTTACCATACAACCCACTATCAAACCTCAAATTCTCCGTTCAGCCCCAATTTCTCAGAGCTCTCCTCCCCCTCCAAACCCTAAGCATTGGTCTGCCAATCCTCCATTGATGGCCGACCAGAAGAGCAAGCGAGGTCGCCCCAAGAAGCCCATGAGCAACGCCGTGGATATGCAAGTGGAGCCCTCCCCATCCGTCCCTGCTGATCCAGACTCGCCGGCCACCTCCTCGCCGTCCTCCCGCAGGACCCGCGGCCGGCCACGCAAGATCCAGCGCCACGATTTGCAGGCTGAGCCCCACTCGGGCTCTTTGCCACTCCTTGTCCCCGGCAATGACCAGTGCGATGCTGTGGAGCCGCCGAACCCGCCGACTTCGGAGCAGGTGGAAAGGGTCTTGCCTTCTATGGACGCTGTCGTGAAGGTGTTCTGCGTGCACACCGAGCCGAATTTCTCGTTGCCGTGGCAACGGAAACGGCAGTACAGCTCGAGCAGTAGCGGATTCATCATTGCTGGGAGAAGGGTCCTCACGAATGCGCATTCGGTTGAGCATCACACTCAGGTTAAGCTCAAGAAGCGTGGGTCGGATACCAAATATCTTGCCACCGTGCTCGCCATCGGGACTGACTGTGATATTGGTAGGATGGATTGATCTTATTGTTTTTCTAATTGTTGATTATATGACTGAATGTTTGCATTTGCACTGAATTTGGAAAAGGCCAGCCCGAAACTTATGACGAGAAAGCATTATTAACACAGAATTGGATGCAATCATTGACTTTTGGAAGAACTGTGGATTTGTTCAGTTATGAATCTTAATATAACTCAAGAAATGAATATGCATTCTCTACATAGAGAAATTGAATTGCAGTGGTTATGTTAATTGTGAGGCTCATCTTTTGTAGGAATTAGATTGTTCTTGAGCATGGGATTCGTTGTTCTGAAGCTTTAAGCATCTGCTTAATTCTACCTCAGAGAATGTGCTTTTTGGTTAATAGTAATGTAGTTTATCTTTGATATTGTGGTCAATGATTGGTTCACCGACTTTGTGGAATTTGAATTTTCAATCAAAATGTTTACAAGCTGTACCAAGCAGCTTTGACCATCAAGAAACTAACTTTCAATTACTGAGCCTCATGAATTCTAATTTATAGAATCATGTTAACTGCAGTGTGATGCTTCTTGATCAAAACATTAATAGCTGTATTAGGTAGTGGATTGGTTGTTGCGACAAGCTTTCATTAAGTTTAGAATCTGATCTACATAACTATATTAAATTGTGATTTTTACA
This sequence comes from Dioscorea zingiberensis, assembly GCA_026586065.1. Classification (NCBI taxonomy): domain Eukaryota; kingdom Viridiplantae; phylum Streptophyta; class Magnoliopsida; order Dioscoreales; family Dioscoreaceae; genus Dioscorea; species Dioscorea zingiberensis. Next base: position 74,527 of record JAGGNH010000083.1, on the reverse strand, counting down.
GTTCTTGACATGATATCAAGTGTTTCGTAAGTTTGGTTTTGTTGTTATGTTTTGCTGCCAACTCTATAATCTAGAAATTGTATTTTTTCTGAATGTTTGAATGTGTTCACTGTGCTTTGTCCTAAAGGAACAGGGACTTTCAGTTTATGCTAATAGGTTTTACTAAAGGTCACATTTCAATCAACCTCCAAATGGTCTATTTAATGGTTCCCATTATATGTTACAGCTATGTTGACTGTGAATGATGATGAGTTCTGGGAGGGTGTATCTCCTGTTGAGTTTGGACCTTTACCTGCACTTCAAGATGCTGTTACTGTTGTTGGCTACCCTATTGGTGGAGATACAATCTCTGTAACAAGTGGTGTTGTGTCTCGCATGGAGATATTATCTTATGTCCATGGTTCAACAGAGCTTTTGGGGCTGCAGGTTTCATATTTGGGATATTAGTCAATTATTTCCTTGAATTAATTTACTTGCATCAAGGTTATTTCATTCAATGCTGTTCCTGGTGCCCTGTGCATACCTGGCTTCGATTTCTTTTATCCTTTTGTTGTTAATAAGTCTGTCTGTCCAAACTCCATAGTGATTTTTCAAATTAAATTATCCATTTACAGATTGATGCAGCTATAAATTCTGGGAATTCTGGTGGCCCTGCTTTTAATGATAAAGGAAAGTGTGTTGGTATAGCATTTCAGTCCCTTAAAAATGAAGATGTCGAAAACATTGGCTATGTGATACCAGCACCTGTCATTACACACTTTATTCATGACTACGCAAAGTCAGGCGAGTATACAGGTATTCATAGATTTGGATTTGGGCAGTTGTTTGATAGCATGTTGCTTGTTGATTTTTTTCATGAAGCTATGATTTTTTTCTTCATTTTTTATTGTATGGTTAAACAACAACAACAACAACAACAACTGAGCCTTAATCCTATACTAGATGGGGTCGGCTATATGGATTCTCTGTCTTCATGTTGCTCTCAAATATGAAATAAGATAAAATTAAATAAACTGAAATAAGATGAAACATAAAAATTCATAAATAAATAAATAATACTAATAACAAATAATTTTATAAGAGAATGGAATGTTTAGAAGCAAAAAGTATTCCTACAGACAAAAGCTAGGCTAATAAAGAAAAATAAAATAAAATAAAATTAGCCTAATTTATCGATAATCCTATACTAGAAGGTATATATGGATTAACTTTGTCTGCCGCTCACAAGCAAAGATCCTGGCCAATATCTAACACATACGTGCAGGCCCCAGACACTACCTCTCTCCACGTAATCCTGCGCCTACCTCTACCCTCTTCTTACCTTCTACAACTAAACTATCACATTTCGAACCTGAGCACTCGCAGGGGTCTCCTACGCGTCGGTCCAAACCATCTTAAACGCCCTTCTGCATTATTTTATCTTCAATTGGCAACATGCACCTTCGGATATGCTCATTTCTCGATCTTTATTCCAATCTTGTATGACCACTCATCCACCTTAAAGATCCTCATTTCGACCACACTCATCTTATGGATATGTTGAACTTTAGTTGCCAACACTCAGCCTCAGATAAGATGGCGTCTAATCAGCCGGCCCCATGTAATTTTCCTTTTACTTGTTAGGTATCTTTTATCACATAACACCCCGCACTTCTCCATTTTAACCATCCAAATTTTTGATTCTACGTAAGCACATCTTCATCTATCATCCCATCATCCTGAAAAATGGAACCCAAATACTTAAAATGGTTAACCTTAGGCACTACCACCCCCTCTAGTTTCACTTCTCCTTCATCTCTCCTACTTAGACTAAAATTACAGTGCATATATTCCGTCTTACTTCTACTTAACCTAAAGCCTTTACTTTCTAAAGTGTTTCTCCATAGTTCTAGCTTTTATTGTATGGTTAAATCTTACAAAATATTCTTCACTTTTTTGTTTGCTTAATTCTAAAGAATAACTTTATTTCTTTGACTTAATCGGGATGAAAATTATGTTCTTATTTATTTATTTTTGGCATTAAGGAAGAAAACTTTGTAGCAGTACCCTGGGAGCACTGAATAATGTCATATTTTCTTAGTATTTTAAATCCCAGGGACTTATTTTCCTTTTACAACACAATTTCTATGCCAGGCTTCCCTTCTCTCGGAATTGAATGGCAGAAAATTGAAAATCCTGACCTTCGCAAGTCAATGGGTATGGCACCTGATCAGAAGGGTATACGTGTTAGAAGAATAGAGCCTACTGGACCAGAGTTTCAGTTTTTGAAGCCATCTGACATTATTCTTAGCTTTGATGGGATTAATATTGCTAATGATGGGACTGGTAAGTCACATTTATGTTATGATTTTGAGCATATTTATGCCAAAAGACTCCAAACAGCTTATTGTAGTTACCATGCAGTGTGATATTTTTGTTATGATCCCCCATTCTTCTCAACTGTTCTTGATACTCAGCCTGATTTTGTTGTTTATTCTGTTTGCAAGAGCATCACTTAGGTTATTGTTTGCAACTTCAACTTTCAATTGCAATCATCTGTTGAAATTTCCCTATGACTATTCTTACTGATTTTACTTAATGGGTCAGTCACACTGTCCTTCTGCACTTGTTATTCATATTTATCCATCTTCAGAGTGTCTTTTCTATGATTGTTGAATGAAACAATAGTCTTGTAAAAGATACATCTCATATCAGTAATCATACATTTAAGTCATTTTCATAGTCTGTGTGGACAAAGGGTAAGCGTCCTGGAGAGTTCTCTAATTTCTGGCAAGCATGATTTATCTTTCAAGTGTTTTCTGACAAATGGTAAATGATGCTGGGTCATTGAAATTGGGAATTATTTTGATATTACGAATGCCTCCTCTTCTTTAATGCTAGGTAAATCTGAACGTATATAGCTTGTAAGTGTGCTGTAACATAAAGCATGTACATGTAGGTTTCATAATTTCAAGTGCTTTCTAATTGTTTTTGCTGCTATTTTCATTTAGGATCATGTTGTACTCACATGTGTCTATATTTTTTAGTTCCTTTCAGGCATGGAGAGCGCATTGCATTTAGTTACCTTGTTTCTCAGAAATATACTGGGGAGAATGTTGTTGTTAAAGTTCTGCGTAAATCTGAAGTGCTTGAGTTTAATATAAAGCTTGCAACTCGTAGAAGACTTATTCCAGCTCATATTAAGGGGAAGCCTCCATCCTATTACATCATAGCAGGATTTGTCTTCTCAGCTGTGTCTGTTCCATATCTTCGTTCCGAGGTGCCCTTTTAACTTTGACATGAGATATCTATGAGATTTTTGTTACAGTTTTCATGAGTAATTTTTACTGTTCTAATTAAGACATACTTAGGGCTTTATTTCCTTTGACTTAGTTGCTTAAACAACCACATTAAAAACAAAAACTAATTTGCTCCAAAAATGGCTATCTACCCCGGTGATTATTCATTATTTTCCTTAGTCCAAGATCATATGTGAATTTCCTTATCTGGTAGGGTGCATGTTAGTTGTATGAATGCAATCCTCTCAGCAGTCCAGTCCCCCAAGCCCTTGGCAAACACATAAACCACTTGCTTAAATCAATATGATACTTCAGTTTTAGTTTTTTTTTAATTGTTTTGGGAATGCATCTGGAATCTTCTGGAAAGGTGAGGTTGACACAGTCCCTTTGCTCTCTATTTGCTTTTCCTACTGTTTAAATTAAGCTGATGCATTTTATACAAGAGTAGGCTATCTCATGGGGTAGTTTTGACTGGAGCCTTATAGGATCTAAAGGGCAATACAACTACTCATGACAGTCATCTGCTTGACTAGATGGAACTCAGTTTCAGATATTTAGGATATGGGTCTATACAATTGTATTAAGTACCTGAGAGTCATACTCATTCCCAAGACTCAAAAGTAACTTTTAGTTCAAATATTGATCTTCACGCTACCTTGAGTGAACATCATAATTCTACTATCGATATTTTTAGAGATCTTATAGAGAGCTTCTATAGAGACATATCACTTTTGAGGAGTCTGGAAAACTTAGTGTGATGAGAAGGCAGCTGCTGTCAAGAGCACTAGCTTGAAAATGCAGCTTCTGGACCAAATTTTGTTCAACCAACTGGGGGAGGGTTTTGCTGCTAAAAGCCTTTACCTGCAATTAGAAGCTAGCAGAGGTCTTGAATTGGAAACTAAGGACAAAAGCATAAAAGCTCATCCAATATGTGTGGAATATGATATGTAAACAACTATACAGTCTAAGAATTTCCCCAGAGGTGCAATATGAAAGGCCAGGAATGATGTTCTGTTTGTCTGGGATGGTCTATTATGATATTATCTTAGCTCCTGATTTAGTTTTGAATTATGTGCTGAATAGAGGACCTTCTGATAATTTTGGTTTCTGTACGGTATTGATAGAAGAGGTGGTTGAAGTTGCTATGACATAGCTAGTCTTCAGGAAGGCTTTTGGAAGATGGTCTTAGCTTATAACTTAATGCTGAGCTCTCTGAAAGCATGCAGAGAGACTCACGAATTGGGCTGTGGGAGGTCTGATTTAGGACAGTGCTACTCTCTCTTGGCCGTGCTTTTCTGAGGTATTCAATTCCATGGTGGCTCCTTTTTTAAGTCATGGTTTTAGGTAATTGCCTAATATAATGGAGAAAAGGGCCACCGACAATTGGTTGAGTATACAACACTCATAGGGAGAAAGAGGATTCTCTTTATCTGACATTGGTTTTAAGCAATTTCATGCTTTCCTTCAGAATTGCACTTTTTAAATTTTAATGGATATTTTTATATTAGCTAAGTAAAGGTTTCATGCTTTCTGTAATTATATGATTTTATGCTGGATATATATTCACTGTGGATAAATTTTGTGAAGAACAAAATAGATGTCTTTTCGTTCAGAACAGTAATCTTGAATTCTTAATGTCTCTGAATGATCATTATCTGGAGAAACAGTTATGCAAGATAAATCTGCACAAGGGCATGCTGTTGTTTTCTTTTTCATCCTTGAACCTTCCATGGTGGGTTTAGTTGCTGCTCCAGTGCTTCCTTCGATAGCATGAACTTTCTTCAATTCATATGTTAGGGATTTGAAAGTACGAACTCCAGGATGAGATTTGCATATGGAGAAATGTGCTAGCACTGGGTTTCTCTTCCCCCAGGAAAGCAACTTTCAAAATACATGCTACTCATGTAAAGGATTATGAAATTGAATTCCTGGCTATTTGTTATTTATTATTTTTCCATTTCATCTTACGAAACCCAAATTTGATTTTGCTGTAAATTTTGTTGCAGTATGGGAAAGATTATGAGTATGATGCTCCTGTCAAGTTGCTAGACAAGCATTTACATGCATTGGCTCAATCACCAGATGAACAACTCGTGGTGGTTTCGCAGGTTCCTTTTTTTAGCACTGCTTATCATTCCTAGTATTATTTGCTTTTTAATTGAGCTTCACTCTCATCATTTGTCAATATTTCATAGGTGCTTGTGGCCGATATCAACATTGGTTATGAAGACATTGTCAACACTCAGGTGAGGAAATGAAGTTTGCTTAGCATCTCATGTTTAACTTTGCATCTGATGTTACAGCTTTCTTGTGATTATTTTTTTCACTTACCAAGAACCCAACTAGATCCTCTCCACCTACTTCACCACATTTATATTCTCCACACTTCCGTGCATTTGGCAGGTACTTGCTTTCAATGGCAAACCAGTAAAGAATCTGAAAGGTTTGGCTACCATGGTCGAGAAGTGCAACAACGAGTTCTTGCAGTTTGAATTGGAGTACCAGCAGGTCTCTCTCTCTCTCTCTCTCTCTCTCTCAAGATTCATTTGGAAATATGCATATTGTTTATTGTGAACAGATAGTGGTCCTACAAACAAAAACCGCAAAGGCAGCAACAATGGATATTCTCACAACTCACTGTATACCTTCAGCAATGTCAGACGATCTGAAGACTTGATTCAATGCAAAAATGAGCCCATACTTTTGGCTTCTGTTACCCAAAGCCCAGAATTCAATGAATGATCATCTCTAGCAGTGCAGGCAGGCATTTAGAAACCAGACAAGTGAATTGGAGATTAGAGATTAAAGAATGTTTTCTGTACTCAGTCTCTTCTACTCGAAGGCCAGCCTTTTTTCATTTTTGGGGAATATCATGCTCGAGTGTAACATCTTGTTCTTTGACCTATATTAAAGTGAAGCATCTCATTAGAGATTAGAGATTAAAGATCAGGTTAAACATAGAGTAGAAGTTGTTGATCTTTTCTTCTTTTGCATCTCTTGAACTTGCTTAAATGTACTCAATGAAAGCCTTAGGGTCTGCTCGGTAACATGAATTTGAAATTATAGTGTAACTTACATAAAATTGAAGTATGATTGTATATGAAATTACTAATGGTTTTCTTTATTGTAAAAATATATATTATGAATTTTAATTTATTATTTTTTTTAAGTTTGGTTTGATGTACTTCAAGAGATATGCTCGTGTATGGTTCATGTTAAAAATTCAAATGGTTAGTGTGTTTATCCTAAATCAAACCATACGTTAAATGTGTTACTACTTGTGATATAACATCTCTAAAAGTTGTTTAAGAGTATATAATCATCTAAAACCCTGAAAAATTTAACATGTGTGTATAAAGGGGTAATTTAAAATAAAAATTAATTATATGGAAGTATTTTGATTTACAAAGATAAGATGCAGTATTTCGGCCTTTGGTAGGGGGGGCGTTCACTTGGGGGATAGTGTAGGGAAGTGCGAAGTGGGTTGAAGTGGACGGAGTCCAAGTCCCAGTTCCTGAAGTGGGCTGAAGTGAGCATTTTTTGTGTTCATTTCCACCGAAGTGTCCACTCCTCCAAATGTTTTATAATAATAATAATAATAATAATAATAATAATAATAATGATGATGATGATGATGATGATGATGATGATGATGATGATAATGATAATAATAATAATGATAATGATATTAATAATAATAATAATAATGATAATAATAATAATGATAATGACAATAACAATAACAATAATAATAATAATAATAATAATAATAATAACCCACTTCGGTCACTTCGGTGTATTTTATACCGTGAAACCTTAAGACAAACGAGGAAATCTACCACTTCCACCAAAGGAAGAACGCCACTTACGCCAAGAAAAGAACGCCGTAAAATGGATCACTTACCCCCTTTCCCAGGCACTTACCTCTGAGTGAACGCCCAACTTGACTATAAATTGATAAGCTGGATTTGGACGAGCCTTATTGACATCAAACTGAACAAAAGTGTTCCAAACTATATTTATTTATTTATTTATTCTTTTTGTTATACAACTTTAGGTAATAATAGAGGAACAGTTCAAGTACAGTGTTTCTTACAAAAGTGGGTAAACTACAACCTGAACACACATGAAAAAAGGGATTCCTCAACAAGCAGCACTAAAAGTTGAACAAATCATTCTCCAGGAAACACAGGAAAAGAATCACTCTGATTGATCTCTGTGCTTTTGTTATGCCATGACTCCCATGCCTGGGAGTAGTGCACAAATAGCTTGTTCAAATCTGTCAAAGAAAGAACACACCATGTGTTAGACAACAAATTTAACGATACATTCTACTGAAAGATGATGACTTCCATGTAAATCAGTCAGCTCCATGTAACATATTTTTTTTTACAAATGTTCGCAAATTTCTAATCATCTGATCTTCCCTTCAGCTAAGTAATCTTAATTCTTAGGAGAAGGATAATGTGTTCAAACTGGGACGCATCATAAAGTAATTATAAATGGTTGTTTCCCTATATCATCATTGAATGGTTATAATTCAAACAAATAATAGCATGATTCCTCCTATTTGCTCTTAAGATCTTTTCCCCCTTTCTAATGATGTTGTTCACCCCTACATGTTCAGCCAACATTTAACGACCATAAATACATCCACATGAAATTGAAAACCAAAGCTGTCAACCTTTTGGTTGCCAATGGGGATTCATAATCTCAAATTTGTAATTAATACCAAAACAAAGTATTCTCTTTCTAATTCTCTAATATACCTTGATCCCAATGTCAAGTCCAAAAAATTAGTATTGATGAACCCAAATGAAGAGGAGCCCACAACAGTGTATCATTCATGCACATAATTAACATGCATTTGCTTGAGAGTAAACAAATTCAATTGAAATCATGTCTAACACATTTCAAAAATGAATCATTACAAACCTGGGTTCTTATATTGAGGACGCAAAGAGGAAGCCAAATTCTCCAAGTTCTCAACAACTCTGATTCTATTCTCTGCAAGGCTGCTTTCTTTTGCCACTTTAACTGGGACAAATGGTCCAAAATTATACTCATTTATGCTTTGTGAACCCTTCCTCTTGAGTGGATTGCGTTCCTGCAGATTTTCATCAGTAACTTGCAGTTCACCATGTTTCTTCTCTTCCAAGGATAGTATTCTGTTTCTCTTGAAGCCAGTATTTGTAATATCAGTTCCAAACACTCTTTTCAATCGACCTTCACCCTCTGGTACAGTGACCTTCATTTCATTATCAGGTTTCTGAAATCCCAACCACCTAAATGCAGGTTTCTTACTCTCTGGCTGCTGGGTCTGGAGCAAAGATAGATGATTAGCTTTCTATTCTCTTTCTGCCTTTAGAATTGCTTGAAGCTTACCTTCTCGATAAGGTTCACAGAGGACAACACATTTGCAATGTCATATAGTCGCCTGACCTTAGCAGCATTATTGTCTTGAAAAGAAAATGGACATATGAGTAATCCGTATGACGATATGACATGTTTAACCAAATGCATGAAATCTGAGGGAGAATTTACTCATTTTCGTTTGGGATGAATCCTGACCATCACCTAGCAGCATCTTCGCAGCTTCATCAAGTGATATTGTATCAGCCTGTGAACATGAAAAAGTTGTCAATTCTCGGTATCTCAGACAGATTGGAAAGTTAGTATATAGAAAATCAGCAGGCATACCTTACTTATGAGGAAGAGCTTGACGAAATTCTGGGTAAGCTGACCAAGTGATTTCTCTTTTTTGTTCTCTAGTACTGGCAAGAAAAACATACAAAATGGATCAGACATGAAACAGTCATTTATTCTAAAAAAACAAACAAGAAAGATCTTATTGTAAGCAGTAACTATTCTTCTGAGTACAAAAGTTGCAGAAACAATAAAATAAAATAAAATAATAGGCAATGATTTGATAGAAAAAAATAAACTAATTTAGCAGCAACACTGTGATAGTGTGATAGTGTTAAACGTGTTGAGCTGTTAACAACTTGCTTTATATTTCTGTACTCATCTAATGACAGCACTGTGAACAAGGCACTGCCAACTTGGTGTAGTTAAGATTTTGAATCCTAGTCTGATATGAAACATAATTAAATATTTGGATTTTAATTTCTATGATGCTCTTATTTAGATGAAGGTTTTAGCAATTGCCATTTTATAACACTGATCCATAGATTAAGCCAAAAGTTTGAACATGATGAACATTAGACCTTCAAAAGAAATAAAAACACAGAAAATTTATTCTAACAATATTTGATTAATATTCCTATAAACCCGGCTCATAAATCACAAAATACAAACAATTTCTTATTATTCGACAAAACATAGTCCTCTATAGAACATTGGAATCCACAAACCCATCAAAGAACAGGAATTACCTGGTTTGGCATTAACCAAGGTACTGGCAATGCAGTATGAAGGAATCAGGCTTGCATTGTTGCCTTCTGAGTTTTCCAAACTCTTATAACCTAGAAATTCCTGAGAAACCTTAGGTTTTTCATCACCTTTATCATCCAAATCCTTCAAGATATAAATAAGAAACAACAAATCAACTAGAATATCAAGAATATAACGTTATTTTGTAATCCAACTAAAGTAATCATCATCATCACATACTTCTGGTTCTAAACTAGCATGATCCACAGCAGAGCCCAGCATTTCCCTCAATGCCTCCCCCTGACTCACGTTGATCAGTTAGAGAAAAATTCCCAAACCATTAGATCTAATAATTAAAAAAAAAAAAACCTTAAAAACGGCACCTTGAGTTCTTGCAAAGTGTCAGGAATCCCCGCGAAGCCTATCCATGAGTAGCGATTCTTACCCACCTTCGCAAGAATCTAAACATACAAAATCCCCCAAAAATAACTCACAAATGAAACAAAACAATCACAGTAAAACAAACCAAAATTTCGCCCCAATTCCACAAATCTCACCCCCACGCTCTCCAACACATTCACGATATCATAGATACGCCTCCTCTCCACGCCCAGCTGCTTCGCCGCATCATCCAAACCCACCGTATCGACGCCTTCCCGATCATACAGCTTCACGAAGCTATAAACCACTAAATAATCCAAAAAACCGCAAAAAATCGGGGAAAAAAAACTGAGAGAGTGGGGAACAGATCCGTACTTTGAGCAGAGAAGGCCGAGCGACTTCTGCTTGCGATCGTAGGCTTGGTGCCTGATGGCGGCGTGATCTGAAGGGGATGGGAGAGAGGACATGGATTCCGAAAAGAGAGAACCATTAGGGTTTCCCGGGTTTTCAAAATTATTGATCTTATTAAAGAGATAATAATAATTGGCGGGAAAATGATTACTGATAAGAAGTTATTATGGTTTTTTTATCGAGAACTTTGCATATAGACCCCTACAAAAGAGTATAATTTGTAGATATACCATAAATATCATATTTACTTATATACCCATAAAATAATTATATTTAGTAGTATACATCCTCTGCGATAAAAAATAATTATGTATTTTTTAGGGCTACACATACAAATTCTCCATAAGTAGATAGGTTTACCGGTGAAGGAGGGAAATAGAGATTACTCATACGATGCTGCTCGCCGGAGCAGCCTCTCTCCGGCTGCCGGCCAGTCCCCGAGCTCCCCTTCTCTTATCTCACTCCCCTTTCCCTACCTTCAAACCATACCCCACTCCCTCCTTCCCCTCCTGGTTTCCATCGCTCACCATCCCAATCGATGCCCGCCACCCCAATCGCTCCTCCGTCCTCTCCAATCCGATGGCCTGGAGGAGCGGAGCTGAAGCTGGATCAGGCGCTGAATCCGACGATGAGGAGTGGCTACAGAACAAGCCGGCCGGGTTCGGGGAGGGGAAGACGTATGACACCATGGTGGAGGATGAGCTTCTCGAGGAGATGGAGAGGAGTAGGAAGGCTCTGCTCGCCAGCATCAACAAGAAGAAGACTCAGTTGAAGAGTGGCGACAGAGTCAAGGAGCAGGATTCCCAGATTCTTAGCAAAGGTTGGGATTTCATCTTTCGATTTGATCGCTTTGACGTTCTTTTTGTGGAATTGAGATAATTAGTGACGCAAATGATAAAAATTTGATTGTGAACCACTCCAAGGAATTATATATCGAGATGGATGAGCATTCAGCTTCTTGCAATGCATGATGAGTTAACCTGGTGGGGATGGAAATTTGAAGCTAGAAGTTATATTAGCTACCATGATTGTTATTATCTCTGGAATTCATGTTTTCAATCACTGGCGAATTCGGCAAAATGTAGTCTTTCATCCTTGTGAACATTGAAGAATTAATATTTTGGATGTGTAATGCAGGAAAAAATGATTTTTATTGATGAAATATGTTTTCTCGCATTGTAATAGAATGGTTGTTTGTGGAACCTTTGGTTTTTAAATCACTATTGGTTATTCATCTGTTTTAGTTCTTCAGAAATGCATCAAACTTTCTCGGTTAGTGGTGTTACCTCTCTATCCATGGCAAGCCAATCAACCTATGGAGGAAAAAGAAAATATCATGTTGGTTAAGGGATTTTCCTTGATCAATTCGTCTTCTATTATTGTTAAACTCGAATGTTCTCTCTACAGGGGATCAATTTGACATCCATGCAACATAACACAACTTTTCCCTTTATTTGCAAGCATGAATCTCTTCTTTATTTCACTTAGCTTGTAATGTATCAAGACAACAAAACAAAAGGTGAAAGAAATGGCTGACAAGATTCATATTGTTTGTGTTTATTATTTTCTTTGTATAAGTTATATTTTCCACACTTCGTTTCTGCCTGAGGCTGATCTTGAGATATTTAACTGGAGATATGCAGCAAATGATGTTGTTCCAACTGGCACTCGTGTCCGTGTATGGAACCTTCCACGGAAGAAGAACATCCACAGGGATCTGCAGTTAGCTTTCAAAGGGTTCCAAGGTATATTGAATATAAGCCCAGCAGTCATTGGGAATCAGAAGACTAGGGATCCTATCTGCAAGGGATTTGCTTTCCTTGATCTTGAGTCTGAGGAGGTAGCTAACAGGTAATATATTGGTTGGACTAATTCCACTTTAGTTTTGGTAAAGAAGAGTTGTTTGCCAATTTCCAATGAGCTAATGTCAGTTTAATTTTCATGAGTATCATAGCAGCATAATGTTAATAGGAACATGTGTCTCGAGTTAATCGTTTTTCCCTTTCTATCTGTTTCCCAATCCACTCCAATTGCCATCATTATCAACATGCTAATGTAGCAATGTGTAAAGGTGCAAATATAAAAGTTTTTGATTGATTAGAATGTCAAGACAAGTACACAAAGACTGAAGTGAAGTTTCTTTCCTACATCAACTGTTTCGAGTCATTTCCACTACTGCTCTCCCTAGCTTCTGCATTTGATCTGACCACAATCTTAATTCTGTCACACTTTTTTCAATCTTGTCAAACATTCCTACGTTTTCTTCTGTTTTTTAACTGCATTATTTTAACTCTGACTTTTTGGGCAAGTTTACAGTATTTTCTCTTCCTGATACTGTCTTTTCATCTTCTAACATATTGTCTATTATTCAATCATAGGAACTGCATGAGTTTAACGTATAAAAGATATTTTAGTTTGCCTTATTGACTGCTTGTATTTTTACAACTATTTTTTTTCTAAGTAGTGTTGTCCTTGATTTGCCAGATTTGTGCAGACATATGCCAAGCAAAATGTGATTTTCGGTAAGGTACAGAAGCAAATTATGTGTGATATAGTCAACCCACACATCTCTATGAACTACTCTGGTGAACAGTCAAGTGATAACACTCCAAGGTTCACTCAGTCTAAATCTGACAACTTGGGAAATAAGACCACCTCTGGATCTCATATGCACCATATTTCCCTAGAATCTACAGACAACTCACTTGAGGGATCTTCAAGTAGAGCATTGGATGTCATGACTGAAGAAGAATACACACGGGCCATGAATGATGGAGATCACATAGCATCCCATCCGGAAGAGACTGAAAGGGGCCTTGAAGATTTGAATGGCTCTATTGTGAGCAATCATGATCGGAAACAAACCACTTTGAAAAAGAAAAAGATCAAATTGAAATCAAAGAATGCTCCGAAACTGAGCATATCCAGCTCAATTTCCCAGTAATAAATACCACAGTAACCATTTTGATGTTGTTTTTGTGAACATTATGGACGTATCATCATGCATTTGCTTTGTTAATTCAGGTTAAAAATCAGGGAAAGGACGGCTTTAACTGGGGTTTTCTCCAAGTATGGCGGAGGAAAGGTTGATATCGATCTTCCAAACAAGAAATGAGTGTATTGTAGATACTGATTAGATTCCTCTTTGTACATCTTATTAAGGTAACATCTGCATGGCGATCTCCCGCAATTTGTACCATGTATTTCACTTAAACTGTGTCATAGTTTCATTGATTTCATAGTTTGAAGTCTGATCTTTGATTCCTCAGCTAAATAGTGTACAACTCATCTGGATCTTCCTGTCACTAGACTGAAACATTTTTGTCATGCAACCACTGGATTTGAAGTATATGCAAGTCCCAGAAAAGCATTAATTTTGCAATTCGGCAAGGAGATTATTTTTATTTTGCAAAGTACCACAAATATCTTTTCTTTTTCGCTTTAATACCTGAAAGAGCATTTATTTTGTTTTTTAAAAGTTAGGAAGCAGGTAGATTGAGATACATTGTAACTCTAATTACTGTATCTTGCAGGTCTAGTACTAAATCTCAGTACAAATTTGCATCTCATCAACAGAAAAATTAACAAGATTTGAGTATCTTCTACCAAACACAGTTAATCCATAAACACACACACACAGAGAGAGAGAGAGAGAGAGAGAGAGAGAGTAGGCAAAGAAATACTAGAAATACTCTTAAAGCTTCAGAGTGTGAAGATAAAACATGGATAGCTCTTTTTATACAAATGAAAACATATGATAACAACTGTAAGAACAATACTCTTTCTGGATAGAGTTTGTGCTGTGTTCCATACTGGGCTAGAGAAAATGAAGCAATGGAGTATTGTACATGCCCAAGAACTCTCAAGTTGGCTGACCTTCCAAATTTCTGTCTGTATGATGCTTTGAACATGCTCAAACAGATGGGAAATATTTGTTGAGATTAAACGGCAAGGAGTAGAATTCCTCACTTCTGGTGTCTCCCCGGAATGATCGGAATTTGTCCCACCAATGGTGCCCCCTGTCTTTCCTAGATGTGTTGTCATGTCTATGCAGGGTGTTGTCCAAGAAAAAGGCGACGAAACCAGCCACAAATGGTTTTGATGAGAATATTACATTGATGATATCATTGAACTGGAAAAGATGAGCAAAATTTTGTTTCAATGATCGAAAGTTTACATTGAAGAGAAAAACTCGCAAGAGAAGAATTGTTATTTACGTACCCATCTTGCACCAGTGTGCACTGGACCATAACCAGCGACAGCCGTGTACTCGTTGAAGTACTGTGGAACTGATAACCCCATGAAGAAGGAAAAGCCAAGGATGAACTTTGTTCGGAAACTGTTGAGGTTGCAGAATTGGAGGAAACTAAGGCCTACTGAGCCTGTACATGCATAAGGACATAAAGTTTAAATCTTGTAGATTTGATCATAAAAAAAAAATAACAAGATGGTTGAGCTCCCGGAGACATACCGACATACGCAAAGAAAATGCAATACAAGGCTGCAATGATTGGGGCAGGAATGGAAGCAAACACAGCTCCGAATTTTCCTATAATCAATGCCAATCAATAATATTATAATGCTGGCTAGTAAAAGGCCATCCTGCTTACGGATCACAAATCAAAAAAGGAGAAAAACACACACAGTAATTGCTTCACCATGAAAAATGTGAAGCCTTCAGCATGTAAAAATAGTGTCAATGATTCAGACCAAAGATGCATATTTAATCTCACTCAAAGGCACGAAATCAAGCAACTCAAGCATTTCTAACTTTAAACTGTGATAGTTAAGGTATGTCATAGAGAATCCTAACTAGTTGAACATATTTCTTTTGCGGTTATAGAGCAAGTCCAAAACACATTACTATGGATATTATCTGCCTAGAAAATGAAAATGCACAAGCTACATCTGATTCATATAGCTACTTTGATCTCATAACAATTGATAGCAATTGATGATGCCATGTCCCTTAAAAACAAGGGGACCTTTCTCAAAAATCTTTTACTACACTATACCAATCATCCAGTGCTTCTATCTGTTTGGCACAAACAAACTGCAAAGCATATCTGAAATAAGCAACTTACCGAGAATTGAAAAGAAGATCATGAACCCTGCAGATATTTGCACCACTCTTCGGCTTCCAACACGTGTCAAGGCAAGCAAACCGGCATTTTCACTGCATTAAGAGTGACATATAGTAGCTTATGAGAAAAACTGCTAGCAAAGTAACTATGACATTTATTCATTACAACACATTTTATGAAGTTCCCTAAAGCCTTACACAGAGACAGAAGACCCATTTCCTGTTCCAAATAACCCATCCAACAAGATTCCAATTCCCTACAATGAGAATTTAGTAATTTCATCATCAATTTGTCTGAAAATTAAACACAGTAACCCATGTACAAAAAGATTCAGGCCATATCCAATACCTGCCAACCAACACCACGGCTAAGAACAGAAGGGGGCAATGGTGTGGCACTTGCATACCTTGAGACAGCAATGAATGCACCAGTAGACTGCATTGCCAAATAATAGCAATGAATACCATTAATCAAGTGTGTTCACTATGACAAAAAGAATGAAAGCTTAAAAAGAAGGCAATGATTTAGAACAGCACAACAATCACAATATCTGGTTAAAAGAACAAGGCATAAACTTTAATCCAACCTCTACAAGAGCAGCAAATGAGGCAGCCATCATTGCAAATGCTTCACCAGCATCGAATGTTGGTGCTCCCCATTGAAAAGGATATGGAACCCTTATCCTGTATAAACAAAATAAAGAGTACTATAAATCCATAATTGGTTACCAAAATGACACCACATCATTCATCTCAATGCCAGTATAAGAGATACATTCTACATTGACAGATGCAATACAAAACCTTACCAGGGAGCTGCACTAACTAGTCCAGAACGATCTGTGCGGCAGTGTAATTGAGTTTTTGGTGCTGCATGCCGATACGCACCACCAACTGTGAGTAAGTAGGCATAAAGCCATATGATTGCAACCGAAAATAGGACAGCAAATCGTTCGAAGATATGCTTGTGAACATGTATCGCATGGGGTAGGTACTGCAAAACAAAACTTGTTTTCATAAGTAACTGCTAATCATGATTGAGCTATGTATTCCTTAGAATACACAAAGAAGCATACAAATGCATGTGTGTTTAAAGGGAGCAATAGCTGTGACTTCCATGTGTATTTTGTACTATATACTCATTCCATTGCAGTACCTGTGATAGTATTATCAACCATATTAATTGAGGAAGACCGATTTCAATGCATTTAGCAACCTAAGCGGCAAAAATAGAAATTGTCAGCCAACATAGACCAGATTTCATCTTCTCAGAAGGCCGTTTTTATCTTCCCATGACTCTTGAAATATGCATAAAATTATGAAAGAAAAACCTTACCCCAGGAAAACCAAGTTCATAAAGCCCAAATCCAGCCAGAGCAACCAGAGGAACTGCAGAGAGTGGGCTCAAGAATCTGGATAATTAAAACGAGCAAAACATATATATTAAGACTAGCAAAGCATAAGGCAATGAATCCTCCAAAACAATCACAAGATTACTGATACTAACCTTGTGACATTACGCCAAAGACCACTGAAACCAACTATAATTTGCAGTGTTGAGGCAACAATAAGGGCACCTTGTGTTCCCCGCATGATGCGTAGGAATTTCTGCATGGAATATGATTGAAGTGATCTCTAACAAGAGTTAAATCATTGAATACTAAAGAGAAAAAGGCGAGGTCCAGCAGCAGACCTCATGAGGATCTACAATATTGCTATATCGACCAGCTAAGATGATCGAGATGGTAGGGGCAACAAAGGTGTACGATCCTCCAATCACAGCCGGCAAGCGAGTACCGAAGAAACTTTGCAGTAAAGTGTTCAATCCACTGACAAACAGTATAGTCTGTACCACCCTAGCTTTCTCATCCTATTAAAGTCAGATATTGTTTTACTCAAATAATTTGTCAGAAATACAACTTTGATGGATTATACAGCAAAAGAAGAAGACATTTTTATTCTAGTTGTGGTACAGTCTTACATCTCCTCCACCCATCTGAGGAACAAGAGCAGTGGGGATAATAACAGTGGTGCCAAGCATAACCAGATAATGTTGGAAACCCAGAAGGATGGCCTCGGCTGCATTACAAATCAAAGAGTTCGAGTTCAGTAACAAAGAAGAGAATACTCATATCATAATCACAATGAGGATGAATCAGTAAACACAACCCAAAAAAAACAGCATTTTCCACACAAATTGAAATAGAACTTTTCTGGGGTTTATGATAGTCTATTCACTTGCAAATGACAAGCAGTTGAGAAACCAAAGAGAAAAAGGCGATATAAACTTGAGAAATCCAAGAAGAAGAAAAAACAGCATTTCCACTCAATTTTCCTCTTTGCTTGAGAAATCAAAGAGGAAAAGTAATATATAAAAAAATGAGAAACCCAAGAAGGCAAGCAGCATTTTCCATTCAATTTGGAAGGTAGACCTTGTTGGATTTATAACAGTTTTCCATTTGCAGATGCACAAACAAGAGCTAGAAACATCAAAGAGAACATCAACAAAAATAATGTTAAAGATGCATAAAAATAGGTCAACCTAAAAATAGATGAATTTGGAAAATATATGGTAAAAACAAAAAGGAAAGTCTCAGTTTATCAAGAGACATAAGCATGCTCTTGCATCTAAATTTAAGCAAAAAAAATAAAAATAAAAAAAAAAGATAAACGTGAAAGAGTAAAAGCAAACCACATTCCACCAGATCAACAGATCCAGAACTTCAACAGAGTCTCCAAACCCTAACAACATTTTTTTTTTCATTTCTTCACCGCCATTTCCACCAAACCAAGTCCAAACACATCCGAATGAAAAAAGAAAAAGCAAAAAAAGAAAAACAGGGAAAGAGAACTGACGCCAGGGAGGAGGACTAGTGATGCAGTAAGCGACATTGGGGAGCTGATCCTTTACAGGATGAGGATGCAGCTCATCCTGCTTGGGTGCCGGCGCAGCACCTCCACCACCTCCAGCCATGGTTCCCTCTCCTTCTCCTCTCCCTCCCTCTCAGATCCAAATCCAAGAAAGCTCACAACTTCAGCTCTGAACACCACCCAAGTGAGAAGCAAACACAAAGGCCAGATGAGTGAAACACATAGCTAAGAAATCAAAGCCGAGTATCGTAGCAAAAGAGGCCACCAACCTGCCGTGCTTTCCTCACAGTTTCAAGGGAATCTCCCTCTCTCTCTCTCTTTCTCTCTCTCTCAATGTGAGAACTGAGAAGGCACCAACTTTTTAGCTTTTTAGTTTACCACTGCATAGCATTCTTGAGAAGCAGAGTTAATAAAAGAGGAAGTCCAAGTCCTCATAATAATACTATAATCCCAACATGAGATAATTAATAAAGTGGCAGATGTCTCACTACTTTCTCTCTCTATCTCTCTCTCTCTCCTCGTCAATGAGAATGCTAGTGATTTTCAATCACACTGCTCTCTTTCTCTCGCTAGCAGACAGCTGAGCTGGAGAACGAGAAGGAAGAGAGAGATTGTTTGTCATTCATGTATATATATATATATATATATATCTCTCTCTCTCAAATTAATGTTTCTCTACTTTTTTTATGGTACATTGTTAATAAATACAATGCAGCACCAAATTAATACTTGGTTTAGTAGTAGTAGTAGTAGTAGTAGATGTTAGGTTGGTCTGTCACTCTCTCTAAAGCTTCTTAAAATGCTGTTTTTTTATAAACATTGTCTCTGTCTCTCTCTCTTAAAATGCTGGTTTAATTTAGTCACTCTTTCTCTCTCTAACCTTTAGGTTTCTCTCTCTAAAATGCTTATGTGTCACTCACTACTCACTACTCTCTCTCTCTCTCTCTCTCTCTAAAAGACAGCTGGAGAAAGCAAAAGAGCGATTGTCTTTTCATGCATCTCCTCTCACTCTCTCAGCTCTATCTCTATCTCTTTCTCTTTCTCTTTCTCTTTCTTCTCGGAAATAAATATTATTTTTATAATATATGTATATATATATATTAAATATAATATATAATATATAATATTAGTGAGAGCAAATTATCTTTTCGGTTTTTTTTGCAGCGGCGGAATTTCAAAAGGATTATCAATAAATATAACTATTTTTTAGTTAATAATAAATAAAAAATATAATAGTATTATTATAGAAAAAAACAGATAGAAAGTTTATATTAAATTAAATTAAATTAAAAAATATTCAATTTATTAAATTAAAATTTAAAAAACTAACAAATTATTGATAAGACTTGTCAAAGGCAGTAGCGACGAACCTAGAGCTTCTAACCAAACACACAAAGGGGATGTAAGAGCACTAGACCTACACTAACTTTGGCCTTCTAAAATCAATCGTATTCCATCAAAATCAAACTCTTTACTTGACTCGCGTAATATAACAAAATCATCAAACTAGATAACTAAAGAAAGCATGATTGGAGTGGGACCCGCACCTTATGCTATCTTTGTAACGATAAGAAAGAGATAGTAGAACACCTCATATACAAGCATATAACAACACTTCAAACAACGTTTACATTTAAGGGTCATCCCTCAAAAGAGAACCTATGGTGAAACAATGTCATAACTTGTTACCTACCAAAGGAAGCTCATAAAGGATAGGTCTTTCTCACTATGGCGCCGATAGTTTAGAATGTGTGGTTGGAGCAAAATATAAAATATTTTCATGACAAACAATGCGTTTTTACGGAACAATTAAAAATATTAATTTTCTAACCCTTTCCTGGTTTAATATAGCTCATGCATCAAAGAGGTCGAATATGATCATTATAAAATCCAAAAGGAGCCTAACATTCACAAGAGAGAAGCCATCACCTCATCCCCAGGGCGGATAGGAGTGATGACTGATTCCACTACATGGACCTGTATACCCAATGTACTACATATCTATGTCATACACCGGAACATTATTTACATTTGTACTACATTTTTATCTAATCAATAAATATGATTTATCCACTTTATAAAAAAAATTGTCATTTAACTCATTCAATAATAAAAAATAAATCAAAAAAAATTTAAACCAAAACAAATAATTTTACTCCTAAAATTGCTAGATAAAAATATCACTTCAAGTAGAAAAAAAAAATGGAGGTAGTTAATTAATCGAGCCCTTAAAATTATTATTATATTTCTATCTCTTATCTTTTGTATATCCCTGTTATAATAGGCTTGTCTTTTGACATAATATATATATATATATATATATATATTTATTTATTTATTTATTTATTTATTTATTTATTTATTTATTTATTTATTTATTTATTTATTTATTTTGAATACATTGTGTTTCAGATCTTAAATTTTAGTGATGTGAAACTCAAATTTTTTTTTAAATAAATAAATAATTTCCAGAACACTGGACTAAGTGAGAGTTCAACAACCTTATTCATCTTTTAATGTACTCAAAATTGCATTAGAAAAGGTGTCAATGTGCTCTAAAACTCAACAATTTACACCAAACCAGAGAAAAACAAAAAGACAGAGTAATAAGGAGGGTTGTTGGCAGATCTTAGTCACTAATGAATATAAAAATCAAGAACTTCATTCTTGATATATAAATAATAATATTGTACTCATCTTAGTTTGGTATGTTCTCATTAAACAAACTTCAAACATTTATTTAATCAAAGTTCCCATTAAACAAACTTAAACATTATTAGATTAATAAAAAATAAATAAATAGTTTGGAATTGAGCCAATGAAGTGAACTTGTGTTTATTGCACCCTCTAATGAGAAAGTGGTTGATTTGTTTTTTGAAAGGGTTACACGATCCTTAGTAAAAAGGTGTGTTAATTATTTAATAAAAAATTTATAGAAAATTAATCTTGTGATTGGCTTTGTCTTGATCACCTTCATGAGAATTATTGAAATTTTTTATGGAAAATAATAATAATAATCCACTTCGCACCAACTACTCTTGAGTCTTGACATCACACCAACAACTTTTTTTATGAGTTTTGTATTATATTGATAAAAAAAGGGGAAGTAATTAAACAATTTAAAAATTCTATTAAGAATATTTCTAAGTTTTACCTAATGAAACCCAATTATTTGATTAGGTCTGTCCTAGGTTATTGATGAAGGAATTTGAATGGTTAGGTGTAAAATAACAAAACTAAACTTATTTTCTTTATTAAATAAAAAAATTATAATATGTGATTAATCATTTATTGAATACAAGCTTCCATGTAGAAACATGGACATAATAAATTATTATGGGGAAAATAACTGAAGACACGTGACATGATTATAAATGTCGATATGAGAACCCAACTATCAAAATAATCACTTGATCATCTAATGGTGGAGGATGAATTCTAGAAGACATTGAAAGCGAGACTCCACTGAGATTAGACATTGCGGTTCGGTTGGAACCAATGAACCGAACCGGAACCGTCACAGTTTGAACCGTAACCGGAACAGTAAACCAAACCGGAACCTTAAAGCGGGATATTAAGGTTCGGTTTAGGTTCTTATGAATAGGAAACTGAACCGGAACCAAGCCGGAACCGAACCGTCGATTCTGGTTCCACATTTAATTTTTAAATAAAAAATATATAATATTTTTATATTATATATTTTATCTTAACTAAAAAAATAATCCAGATAAACATTGGAATATAAAATTATTTAAAATATTTATCAAAATCACTTCAATTATTCAATATTCACATAATCATGATAAGATGCAACAATTTAAGAAAAAAAAACATTTTTAAAGCGGAACAACACATATGAGATATAACAATTTTTCAATCAATCACAATTCACAACCAAAACCGATTAAGATGTAATAATTTTTCAATCAATCACATAATCACACTGGCATACATGACAAATTTTATCCTCATTTGATTAGTTTTTTAAAACTATTATAGAACTGGAACCAAAACCGGAACTGCCGGTTAAAAAATCGGAACCGAACCGTGGAAGTTATGGTTGAGTTCCGGTTCTAAGTTTTATAAAACCGAAACCGCCGGTTCGGAACCGAAACCGAATCGTGGTCAGGTTTAACTGAGATTGAGCACTAGTTTGCGCATTTTTTTCTCTTTGAATCCTATTTGAGCTTTATCTCTCTTTCTTTTTTCTTCCCCTCTTCATTTTGAGTCCCTAACTTGAGTGTCATAGGCTCCCCAAGCATCAGCGCTTGAATCTTCCTTTTTCAGAGTTCCTTATCTCTAAGAGGTTCAATCCCTATAGGTCGATTTCGGAAGGATGCATCAATCCTATGAAGCTGAAGGAACAAAACAAACCAGTCATCGATCTTAGCTGATTTCTCCCTCAAAATCACCTGAAACACTCCAAGCTTCATTGATTATTTTCTCTCATTGATTAAGATCTACTTTGATCATTAGAATGAGCGAAACGTAACATCATCATATATAATTATTAATCATTTTAATTTAACATCTTAATACAAATATAAATTCAGGGGATCAAAACCATCTAATACTATAGGAGAGTCGATCCACACATACCATCTAATACTATAGGAGAGTCGATCCACATGAACATATGTTAAAATAGTGTGTTACATATACTAGGTTGAATTTATCAACACATATTAGTCTGTATATGTGTGTACAGTATATATACATATCTAAGTTTATATTCCCTCATACTTAAATTTTTTTTTATACTGAATTGAACATTATATATGTTAGCCGAAAAACCAGTTTGGAACGAAGTTGTCTCCGATTTAGGCCACAGATAAAATCTTCTCCGGTTGGAGATGGTGTTTCCTCTCGAAGATTCCACTTGAAAAGGGACAAGAACATACGTTGGTGAGAGATGGGAGGACTTACATGCACAAGCCTACTCTGACGGCCAAGTTAGCCGGGAGTTCAATAGGGAAGAAGATATAGAAAGAGGAGAATCTAGTTTTAGAGGGTTTGTTGTTCAGCATGAGCTCACCCCGACTCCAGCGCCTTTTTCCACATTTGGAGCTCTCTTATGCCTTGGGACTCGGGCCCATTATATCACTTTTTTTGCCGTGTAGATCTTGTCGGTCATAATGAGAGGTGACATGCGGATCACCCTTCTGCTCCTGAGGTGGAGGGATCTCACTCTATGAAAACATGATGTCTCTTTTTCAGTCTGTGTTGTATTAATGGATGATGCGGAGATGTTGACACATAAAGTGTATCAAATATATATATATATATATATATAAACTTGATTTCAATGACTTTTGATTATTACAAGTGTTCATTTTTCTTGAAAACAAAGAATAATGAGTGGAACTATATTTAATTCATATCACCTTTCATTTCTAAACAATCTAAATAATAATAATAATAATAAATATCTAAGTTCAAGTGTTCAATTCCTTGGTCTTGACATTTATAATCATTTTTAATTAGTATATTGAATTGAGGAGCAAAAAGTTAGAAAGTTGGTGGAGGGGTAGTCCTTGATGGAATCAGTGCAATTTTGACTGCTCAAATCTCAAGATGCTCCCCCTTTGTGCACACATTTCAAAGCACTCACACACTGACTGGAGCAATTGGACAATTGCTTGCAAAGTGTGCGCTCCAGTGATTTCCCCTAAAAAGCTGGTCTCCCTGCCACTCACGGCTCACCCCTCTGCTGATTAATTGTTTGTTTGTTTGTTTGTTTATGCATACTTGTTTTAAATAAATGCAAGTACTTTTTATAAAATTGACCCTATTTTTATGATTTTTTTTAAATAAAAAGATATTATTTTCTATGTTATAAATAAGAAAAAAGACTGAATCAATTGTAAATTTTGGAGTTCACAAAACAGAAAGAACAGTAGCAACACCTACCAGACCTTGACATGAACTCAACCCCATGAACCAGTTAGCCGATTTTTGTTAAAAAAAAAATTAGAGTTTGAAACGAGGAGGAACCAAGATGTTGATCCTGGCATAGAACCAACAACAATAACAACTAAACCTTAATCCCATACTAGATGGAGTCGGCTATATCGATTCTTTATTTTCATATCACTCTCAAATATGAAATAAAAATAAAATAAAAATAAAAATAAAATAAAATTTAAAAAAATACATAAATAAATAATAAAAACAACATATAATTTTTATGAGATTGGGATGTTAGAAGCAGCACAGTATCCCTACAAATAAAGCTAAGCTAATGAAGGAAAACCTTTTAGCCGATTTATCGGTAATCCTATACTAGGCGGGGTTATATAAATTCTCTGTTTCCATGTCGCTTTATCAAAAGCAAGATCCGGCTCAATATCTAACATACGTAGGTCCTTAGACACCACCTCTCTCTACGTAATCTTAGGCCTACCTCTACCCCTCTTCTTACCTTCTACAATTAAACAATCACATTTTCGAACTGAAGCACCTTCTGGCATAGAACCCTCATAGAGAAAAATTCATGAGACTCGTATAACACCAGAACACATCTACTACTGTAATTATATTTTTTAAGACATATTAAGAATGTGATTTATTAATATTATAAAAGAAAAAAGAGAAAGAAACAATGAGAGGGAGTGGAGATAGAGATAGAGGAGAAATAAAAAGGGAATAAGGTCAATTTTTTTCACCAAAACTTAAAATTTATTTTCATAAAATGATATATATGTTAAATCCTAAAAGTATCCGAAAAAATAAGTGCATGTTGGGCATAGATTACCTAGTGGGGTAGCTCACACAAGCATATGAGTCTTTTCCGTGTTGGCTCGTAATAGACCGGGCAGTAAAATAAATGTAATGAAACCTTCGGACGTTAAAATAAGTTGCGTTGTGTAAAACTCGGGGTGAATCGAGCTCTTGTATAAGCCCTATTTGACTGATCCCTCGGGGGGCACTTGTTGCCCATGTAAAAAATAATAATAAAAAAAAATACCCATAAAAAAATACCCATACTATATATATATATATATATATATATATATATATATATATATATATATATATATATATACATGTAATTTCATATTTTTTGGGTGCACAATTTATTATTATTT
This sequence comes from Dioscorea zingiberensis, assembly GCA_026586065.1. Taxonomy (NCBI): domain Eukaryota; kingdom Viridiplantae; phylum Streptophyta; class Magnoliopsida; order Dioscoreales; family Dioscoreaceae; genus Dioscorea; species Dioscorea zingiberensis. The sequence continues at coordinate 49,022 of JAGGNH010000083.1, read as the reverse complement.
TTTAAATTAAATTAATAAGCCAAGTACATGAATGATAGGGAGACATATCCAATTTAGTCATGAATAATATATATTTTTTAATGGAATAACAGCCTAATAGGACTATAGGAGGCATCTACAATGGAATAATTTATTTAGTTTCAATGAGTTGCAATGATAGATGAGGAAATGGACTAATGTTTACTTTTCAATTATTGAAATATTTTTACTTCAATAAAATAAATAATTAGGATTCATAGAATTTTGAAATTTTAAAAAGGAAAATAAAGGGGCATGTGTATAAAAATAATTTTGTGTCTTTTTAAATAAGTGCAGAGAAAAGCAAAAGAAGAAGAAGAAGAAGAAAAAACCATTAAAATAGCTTACTTCCTCAACTCATTGTAGTTGATTGGATAAATTTGGTTTACTTTTCAATCCCTGAAAACTTCTTGTTTAGATGTAAATAAATATTTCATAAATTTCAATAAATTCATAAATTCATAAAAATTAAATAAATAAATTGTTTTTTATTTTTTTGTTTATGATAATTCCTGTTAATGCATGTAAAATTCATTTGAATGGAATAAAAGAATATCTGAAAAAATTGAAAGCTAATTACACAACATTTCCACATATAGTTGAGGAAAACTAAGGCTGTGTTTTATTGCAAAATAAAAAATGGAAGAAATTTCTATAGCAAAATTTTCCATGGCAAAATTTTTTGTAAAGAAACGAGAAAGTGACCGTTTGATTGTCATTATTTTTTTATTAAAAAATCTTTCATTTTTCATAGAAAATTCTTGTTTTGTTGTTTGATTGCCTTTATTTTCCATGAAAAATCTAACATTCTCCATAAAAAAAGCATATTTGTTGTTTGATTGCATCAATTTTCCATGAAAAATAAATATTTTCAATGGAAAATTAACTTTTTTCCAAGCATTGAACCAATTAATCACAATATAAACAATATTAAAGGATAAAAAAGTCAAAATGATGAGATAAAAGTTTGTGCATATAAGATAACTCATATTTGAAATTCAAACCATATAAAACATAAGCAATTTTAGAGGATAAAAAAATTCAAAATGATGATATAAAATGTTTGTGTATATCTGATAGCTATTTGAAATTCAAACAATCAAGACCAATCGTTATTTTGTTTTTTTTTTCATATAATCCCTCCAATTTTTCATGAAAACTTTTCTTTGGGTTGGGAGAGGAAAATATTTCCACCAATTTGACGGAAAAGAGGTCATATGACTAGCTTTGTGGAAAAAAACTTCTATGAAAAATAAGCCCAATCAAACACACCCTAATTTTTGCAAACTTTCTTCACTTAGCCCTAAACAAATACATACCAAAACCTCCAAAATGAAGTTATTAAATGTATATTTACAAGCTATAAACTCTACAATTAGATTGAAAATATAAATATATATAGAAATTCTGATAATTACCCCAGCCCCTCTGCACTGTTTGCTTTTTTCTTTTGAGTCCTTGGGTGGGGGTGTAGAGATTTAGTATAAATAGTGTTTTGGGTGGGTAGAGTATAAAGATAAATAATGCATAAACAGCGCAAGAAACTTTTTGATAATTTTCCCATACAAATTAGAATCCTACAAAGAGACCAACCAAAAGGTTCATAGGATAGAGATAGCAATCCCCACTTGGTGTGGGTCCCAGCAAGACTTGTTTCTAAGCAAAAGAGAAAAAGAATGGTGTTGTTGTTGGGCCACAAAAACAAAATGCCTCAAGGCCCTCCCCTCACCATCCCATTCTATCATCAAACACATGCATGGTTGGTGAAAGCACATGCAAACACAATAACAAGCTTCCAAGATGTTCCAACCATATCCTAGGTCAACTGTTAATACTAGTAAGTGTTATTGTACACTTTCTACAATTGCTTGCTTTGAGGGATCTAGAGATACAAATTCAGAAATCAGTTAGATGTAGCTTGAAAATTCTTGTTTTAAAACCCGAAAACGGGATTTGGAGATACAATATCTTCCTAGTTCTGCAACATACCCCTCGCAACCATTCAATCAATTAAAGGATTTGGACCTAGATCTAGAGTAAGAGTTACATGAGCTCGAAATCCGGCTTGTTTTGTGGTAATTTACTTCTTCCATGTCGACATTTCAATTCAATTCATTTCTTCCATATTTTTGTCAATCTACTGTTTATAACCCTGTCATGTTTCCCATTAAAGTTTTTACCAGTATTGATGCATCATGGTGTTGCATCCCTGAAAGACGTCTTTAATACAAGCACTCAAAGCAGGATGCTTCAATTCAAACTTCAGAAACAATTTTACAAATTTTTTTAACTTTAAACCTGGAAGAAGTTTCACTATTTACCGTCTATTATTCTTGTATGTTATGTTTGGACTGAGGGAAAATGAAGAAGAAAAATAAAGGAAAAGTAGAGTGAGGATTGTTCTTTAAGGGAAAAAAAAGGCTGGATATGAATATGAGGAAAACATGTACTCATTATTTCCTTTGTTTTTCTTTTATCATTGGATCCGGATCCTCTCCTTGTTTTTCCCTCGTTGTATTTCCTTGTTTTCAATCTTAACCATTGATTTTAAAATCCAAAGGCCAAAAACTTGCCAACTAAGCTTTGCCCTCATTGAATGCACATAACCAACTCCAAGACTCATTCAATAAGGGAAAGCTGAGTTGGCAAGCTTTTGGCCTTTAGATTTTAAAATCAATGGCCAAGATTGAAAACAAGGAAATACAAGGAGAGAAAAAACAAGGAGAGGATCCGGATCCTTTATCATTTCCCCTCAATCCAAGGTCTTGTCTTCTTATGGTGAATAATTACCCAAACATTTCATTTTTGTTTCATGGTTTGTTATGGTTTCGTAATGTATGATATGATTTACTTTCTTGTTTGTTTTCATTTCCATTGTATAGTTTTCTATGATTTTTTGATGGTTTTAAAAGCTGGCCATTTTTGTTGAATTTTTCAAACCACTGATTTGGTGGTTTCCCATGGTTTTAATTTTTTTCTATCAAAAATATCCATACCAAGTTACTTCAACCCCCTCTTCTACCCTATTAAGATCAAAGAAAGTTAGAATCTACACAAAAAATCTTATTATCTTTTGTTAATTTTTTATATTAATTTTATTATAATTTTATAAATTTTAAATTAATGGTTAATAATTTGATGTATATTTTGTAAGATTTTAATAAGAATTATTTATACTTTAATTGAATTTAATTTTTTGATCATAAATCATTGAATTTAATAGGGCTATTTGCAGGCGTACCCTTGAATAATTTTGAAATTGGAAATTTACCTCTGAATAAAACATAATTGTATACATACCTATGAATAATAAATATAATTACATATATACCCCTGGAGTTTATCAGATGAAAACAAACGGTAAACATGCGAAATGACCATTATATCTTTTACATATATACAATGAAAAGTTTATTTGACTGTAAATTTACAAATACCCCTTTAAAAATATGAAATTTAAAATAGTTAAAATATATAAAGAGATTATTTTGGAAATTTTCTAACCCTTAACCGAAGTTGTAACCATGGTTAAGATCATCTAATTAACTTCTATCATCAAAACCTAACAATAGGGGCATATCCATAATTCAACATGTTTTTCAAGGGTATACAAACAATTATGATTTTTTTCGAGTGTAAATATGCAATTATGATTTGTTCGGGTGAAAATATGCAATTATAGAACTTTTGAAGGGTATATAATCAATTTTTTCAATTTAACATGATTTCATATTAATTTGTATTTGAATGTATTCTGGTCATTTTGTTATTTTTGCAACCATATCATACCATCAAAACAAACACAAAACAACTAATTAACCATATCATACCATGCCATTTTTCCAAACATGATAAACAATAATTACAATATCATACTATATCATACCATACATTACGAATCCATAACAACCAATTATCCAAACAGGTTAGAGATAAAATTCAATGGTTTACCATGCGACACATGCAAGTTCAACAAGATATCAGGTAATAATCTACCATAGCAAGAAGAAAACACTAAAAAGTGAAAGTGAAGATGCATAAGCAACAAAGTTACCTACAAAAAGAGAAGTGCATAGTTGCAAGTTTGCAACAGCCTCAGAGGCATGCATTCCTAAGTTGATAGAATTCACCAGTTTTCTACTGAAACAGAGGGATTGGCTAGAAAAGAGGAAGCTGGTCGAATACCAGAACTTAACACAGAGTAGACCACCTGGAAGCAATCAGCACTGACCAGGAGTGCGAGCCTGAAGCCTCTTCCTTTCAAAATCAAGCTACATGCAAACCAGAGTTCATGAAAAATGATTAAGAAAAAGAAGAACAGAAGAACTTTTCAGATGAAATTGATGCAGCAAGAGTTTACCACTTTCTTGACACGATCATTGGCTGCTGGGGTACCACCGCTTACATTTTCAGGCAGGTACGGGTTGTTTACTCGAACTTCATTCATCACGACGATCACAGTCTTTTCCCATCGAACTGGAAGCCTGAGCATGGAAAGGAATAAAAGCAGATCTTCAATGAAAACTAAACAAGATATAATTCTAATTGTATGCTTTTCTATCAAATAGAGTCGGTAGTCCATTTGGTATATGTTGCTACTTTGCACTAGTTATGCTATAGTATCATCCCAATGAACTAACATATATGTATCGAGTACATGGTGGATAGAAAGAAAATCAATGAGAAAAAAAGTAATCAGAATGTGGCAATCCTTATTAAGGATACAGTACCGATGAATTGCACACTTGCATCACCAATCTTCACAAGGGAGAGAAAAGAGGAAGATTACAAAATGGTCTTTTTCCAGCCTATACATCTCAATATAATTGATGCTGAAGTAAATTCTTGTATGGGGGATCTAAAGCAAAATGAAGGATAATTTTACATGATTATCGAGAAAGGAATCAGACAGCCGAGTCCTTTTCAACAGAGCTAGCAAGACTTCCTCCACAACTTGGAAAGTTTGACAACAATCTTCAAGTCAGGATTGACTTTAGAGACAATATAACACTAGAAACAATGCAGCCAAGTGCAGAAGACTCCTAACTGGTGCAAGGTTTGGGAAAAGTTAATATATGCAACATTAACTGTTTCCTCAATTAGGCTAAAGCTGTGTCACCAAGAAGCAATTTTTTAACAGAGTAATATAAGACTAGAGTTTGTATTAAAATATATAATTCTCTTCAGCACTAAATTCAGATGTATAGTTAAAAAGAAACCAGGGAGAAGCAGACTGTGAAGAAGAAGCTCTGAAACTTGTGTTAATCTGATCCAAAGAGATATACTAAAGTCAAATTATTACAAATCTACAATAAAATAGGCACAAAAAAAGGGAGATAGTCTGAAGCCAAACTAGAAGAAATTTTAAATAAAAACTTCAAATCAAGAAATGGAAGACATCGATGACCATGTTAAGATGTGAACCCAACACTAGTTGGAAGATTATACAATTGACATGAACATGCTAAGGAATGGGTCCATTAGATTGCTTTCATTGATTCAGTTACTATTTGAATATTAAATCCTTTTTTCCTGCTGTTTGTATGTGCCTCATAACTCACCCCGAACTTCCATACCTTCCAGAAAGCAGTTCAACTCCTCTTTCAGTCTCCATAATCACAAGCTAATTGAAAGGAGAACGGCCAGGCTAATTGGAGCACTATAATAAAAATATAAAGCCACAAAATTTCCCAAACACATACAAGGATCCAACAGTAAGTAGAGGCCAGAAGAAAACATAGAAATTGTATGATCAAATGACTCATCCAAATCCTGACAAGTAAACCAACAAATAGCATTAAAAATCCACTTAAGCATGATAATAGAACTCCAATATTTTTTGTTATACAGTTTAGCAAGTATTGACGTCTCATTAATTGTAACTCTGTCGAGGAAAAAAGTGTTCTCCATATATACAATTAGGTCACCCACCTACAAGAAAGTTACAAGTGAACTTCCACTAGATGGAACAATGGTAGGATATTTACTCCTATATGTATCACCACATGTTACAATATTTAAAACTTATTCTAAGAAATATTTAAAACTTTCATGTTCAACAAGATTTTGTTATTCCTCTTGGGGGCCAAGTGATGACAGGACCAATGCTATGCAGCTATGGAATAAAAACCGTGAAGCACAATTATATCTAAAATGGAACCCCATTAGGCCTATAAGTGGTGATTGAATGGCTGATATAATCATTAAAAAAAAAACAAATAAGATATTTAGCATTTGTCTTGTCATCACTTGGTACAATAACCAAGACTTTATAGTCTTCCTTTTGCCCCCTGAAACAGCCATCCTATTGTAATCATATTTTTTCAACTTTACGAAAGAGATGACTTAAAATTGATCTTTTCCTGACCAATTAAATGCATAAAAAAAGCTTCAAACGTATGGACTCATGCCACTTAGTTTTGTTTGACTTGTTTGTTTACCAAATATTTAGCACTGATACTTGCAAGACTAACAACCAGACCTCAAATTTAGCCACCCTTCTTTGGAAATCTTACAGAAATGAGATGAGTGCTAATGAGGACATTCCTAAATCCTATATCCCTATGAAAAAAAAATTGATTTAGCAATGCAAGTCAAAGTTACGTACTCCAAAGTTCTTTGGCATCATTAAGCAAAGAGAATCTAAACAGGTATAAGTTTGTCTTGGAGGGTAAATAACAGCTTCCAACTTGTTCCTACAGTTCATCAAATGTTGGCACATCCCAATACTGCATTCAGTATAGATTTTCTATTAGATCTGTTTGCTTAGGAAAACTTCTATGGTATAGAGACAAGGTGCCACAAAATGTTTCATGTTTGCATTGCTTTTTTATTCCTCAGATCAATTAAGCAATTCCTTTTATGAGCTAACCTTGGGGAAAAAGTTTTCCCCTTGTAAATTATCCCAGTAACTCTTTCTAAATAGTTCAATCCACCAAAGAGGTTCATCTCATGCGTATTTCAAGGAATCGACAAGATGTCTTGATTCCATCAGAATTTGTTTATGAATGAAATAGAATGTGAACTAAGAACCAGGGATTTGATTAGGGAACAGTAAAAAAACAGCTTCACTATGGCAACTGCTGTTCTTAGCACCATTAGAACTTAGATTATAAACTAGGATAGGATAAAAGACCTTGGAATATGTCTCCACTAGACCTATTGCTATTCCCACTCTTAGCAGAATTTGGTCTAAAAGATTACAATTGAAATGGGAGATAACAGGAGCTGCCTCCACTCTACTCAATGGTAGTAATATTTTAGAATTCATACTGCACCTATTAGGTTAGCCTTTCAGCTAACTGAGTAGCTAAACAATCCTAATGTTATCCCAGTTAGCTGAAAGGTTGACCTAATAGGTGCCGTATGAATTCTAAGTACTTTTCAGTACATGCCCCAACTTCCCAGTCCTTGATATGTTCTTTAGTTATTTTATATCTGATTACAGGAAAGTTTCAAGTTCATTGCACCTTACAAGCAGTAGTGAACATCAAGAGCTACTAGGACAAACTGAACGATTTTAGGAGAAAGAATCATATTTATAAATATGGACTTAGTAGCATATATCGTATATTTGTGCAAATGTACCTCCTATAACCAAGTAACCAACAAGTTCAATAATTGCATCCGACACAGAAAGTACAATACACAATAGTAAATGCAAAATAATCATTTTGTTCTGATTCAAAATCATATCTATAAATATGGACAATACTATCGACAAACTTAGTTACATACATGGTATATATGTGCAAATGTACCTCCTATTATCGACAAGTTCAATAATTGAATTCTTCACAAAAAATACAATACACAATAGTAAACACAAAATAATCATTTTGTTCTGATTCAAACGCATTCGCTTGTTTTCTAATTTAAACTTTAAAGAGACTGATGACTTTGAATGGCAAGTGGCAACAATAGGAATATATGCTTACGTTTTGGACAATGCATCAAAAATGCTCTGAGCTTCACTGGTAACTCCAACACCAATTCGCTCAGCTTCAATTTCTGCTTGTCTGTCATCCATCACATAAACCATTCTCATAATTTAAATATTCGTTATCAATACCAAAACAAAACAAAGCAAGCAAGCAAACAAACAAACAAAAACCAAGTACTTTGAGGATAAAGGTATGAAAGTAATGAAAAAAATATGGTTGAAATATTGATCCAATGAGTTTCATAAAAATTGATACCGAAACCAGCGAGGTGTTATCCAAATTTCATTTAATGACTAATAATTAAGAAAAAGGAATAAGAAAATAGCAACCAAATTGCAAGGAGGAAGCAGGAGAAGGCAAACCTCAAAGCAGCCTCCTCCCTTGCCTGCAAGCCGCCGAGATCAAGCAAACACTTCTTGGGGTCAAGTGGGTCGTCCACGCGGCCCAGGAAAGTGAAGTCCTTGATGAAATTGGCCTTCAGAAGCCGGACATTCCGGCGAGATCCAGCCTTGGAAGTGCCCTCTTGTGCGCCAACAATATAGAATCAAAGGAAACAAAGAGAAATACATAGCGAGATAAATGGGGTAGATTGGAAGGATATGAATGACGAGGAAATTGGATGGACGATCGAAGGCGATGATCTGCCCCTCGATCTCGTCCCCGAGCGTTGTTTTGATCGCAAGGATGCAGCCCACCGCCAGCTCCTCGCCGCTGCTCCCTTCCATGGCCGAGCTCTCTCACCCAGGAAAAAAACTACAAAGCGAAATTTAGCAAAAAAGCAGGGGAGGATTTGTAAATAGTGCTTTCAAATGGAAAAGTATTTTCAGTATTTTCAGTTTACCGCCTGAATTATTTTTAATTACGTTAAAGTCCCTAAAGTGTTCAATTTTATGTTAAAAAGGTTTAGGGGAGTTATATGAAAATATATAGCATTTGAATTATATCAGATTTCGGAAAAAAAGGTAATATACTTCATCTGCTACATTTCCTTTTTTTGGTTTTATTTTATTTTAATCAATCCATTAGGCATTAACAAGAGGTTTTAGGGGTGTATACGAAAAAAGGTGTGATATACAATTAGTTGTTTTCCTGGGGTGGAAATGCAAAAAATCCACTAACTTCGCAAAGTGTTAGTTTGGTGACACGTGCGTGGCACGTGCGGGTCTCTCTATCGAGGACGCCTCTTCGCACCTCTTCTTTGTCGTCTCGCGTGGTCTCCCAATTCATCTCAATTTCTAATCTCATCAGATCGCGCAAACCCCGTCCCCAATCTCAGTCCGAATCCCTTCGATTTTTCTCCGAATTTGGGATTTTGATCGCCATCGCCCGAGGATACGGCCCCAATTTCATGCGAATCCCGCTTGGAATCTAGGGTTTTTGAGGTATTTATGGCCGGCTGGAAGCGTCGATGGGCGAGGCGTGGGGGGTTGATGTGGATCTAGGGTTTGGGGGATTGAGAGGCGTGGTATTGATGGTTCGCGCGGCGGGAGGGATCGGGGCTGGACAGGTTGGGGAAGATGCAAGGCTATGCATGGGCGGGAAGGTGAGGAGAGGAAGCGGCGGCAGCTACGGCACATGTTGCAGGTCCCTCTGGCGCGGGCGCAGTAGCAGCGGCGGCGGCGGTCAATTCGAAGCAGAATTCCAACGATTCCTTCGTAAAGGTGCCTCTTTCGTTTTATTTTTCATCGTGGTTTGTTGTTGATATTTTAGATTAGGGTTTGGTGCTTTGCTTGCGATTGATTCCTTTGTTGATAGAAATGCTTGATTTTGATTGAAATGATGAATCATATCAGAATTGGACGCCTTTGATTCATTATATGCACTTGTGGTGATGTTAGATTGAAAGTTTCTTGTTTCCCGGTCTTGATTAATACCCATCTTGGAGTGGCTCTTCCTGGATTGTTTTTGCATCGGCTTTTCTGTCATAATCTCACTGTCTCGAAATTAAAATTATTTGGTGAATAAAGAGATCTGCAGATGCTCCACATCATGTGATTTCTTTTGTTATTAGCCTTTAGACTAGTTATGCTGTTGTCCCAATCTGCAAAGGTAGGGTCCTGCTCACTTCTGGAATCTGGGCATCAGCCCTAGGCAGATTGAAGTTGGTGCATCCATTTGGAGATAAGTAAGGGTCAAAGCTGGGATCACATTTTGGTCAATTATTAGCATCATATTTTAATTTTAGCTTCTTTTTTAAAAAAAAAAATTAGCGGACAAGCCACCAAATTTTAGCTTCTTCTGAGTTTGAGCAGCTGTAATGATTTACTGTTTCACATACTTAATGAACCATGTGGATAACATCCAGTAAGCTGTTGAAGATTTGCCTAACCTGCTAAATGTTAAAGATAACTATTCACAAACTTTTTGCAATTTCTTAAACTTTAATCCCATTTATGCTTGTCACTTCACACTTTTGACATTGTATTATGTTGCCAATCTGGTGATTTTAATATGCTAGCCTTACTGCAGCTTCAAATTTAGACCATTGACCATATCACCCCCATTGATGGTGTAATCATGATTGTTTTGGAAAAGTAGGAAGTGTTGCAAATTTATTCACCAATATGTTTATTTTATTTTTTTTTGTTTATTTTTTTTTATTTTTTATTTAAGAATGTGCACTTAAACCTAGCTACTTTACATCTCTTTTAATTATTGTTCATATCTTTTTTATTGAAATTCATTTCACTAAGACTGATAGAAACAATTTTTTTCACAAAGGGGTGGATTATAAGTTCATCCCTACATATGGGTGTATGTTATAAATTCTTCAGCAATACTTCCATTGAGTAAAAAATTAAATGCAAAGGAGATGGTATATGCAAAAAGAAAAGAAATAAAGGATTATAAGACTGATTGAAACATTTTTTTTACACAAAGGGGTGGATTATAAGTTTAACCCTACATATGGAAGTGTTGCTTAGTTGTCCAAGGAAAAATTGAAGGTAAATAGTGGTGGTTCATGGTTGCTTGCGAATTTTTCATCGTGCAATCCAATTAGAGATTGATTGATAAACTCTTTTAGCTGTTATTAATTGTGTTGCTTAATTTGGAGAAGCTTTACATGGAGATGTTCATTTTAGTGCTGAATGAACTCAAGGGCCATAACATGGAATTATCAAGTTTGTGGGATATGTTTCACTTTTTCGGTACTGATTGTCTAAAATATTCTAAAAAAAAACCTGAATTGTTTTTAGATCCATTTGGTCTGCATAAGATTGATATTTTTGCCCTGGTCATCCCTACTGTCATTATAAATATCTCTAATATCTTCATAGAGATTGCAGAATCATGATTATCATTTCAAGAACAGCTCAGTTTGTTTTTTGAATTAGTTATTTCTATTGGGCTATAACCATATTTTCTTTTTGGTGATCTCTATGATGTTTGAAACTTTGTTGGCTAGGATGTTTACCAAGTTTTTGCCAAGCCTCTTTCTTGTTGCTTTAACAGAGATGATGGGCTTTATAATTGTTTAAGATTGTAGGATGCTTGCATTTGAACATATGTTTTATTTGCAAAGAATAGAAACAATTTCATTTGCTTGAGCAGATAGGTTAAAGTTGCAAAGATGTTTTATAATTGTTCATCGTAATCCTTTTAAGTTTTTTATTATACTTACTAATTGTTAGTGGCAGGAGTTTGTAAGAGAACTGGATTACTTGAAGTTTGAGATTTTTGATGTTGTTATCAGATTTTCTCTCCATATTGGTTGTTCTCAAAATGAGAATTTGATTATTTGATGATCTATCCTCAAAAGATGAGGTCTCTTAATGATCATTTTTTTAATAAGGCCAAGCAAATTTCTCGGTATGTGTCTTTCATTTTCTTGTTATGCTTCTTATTCTGCCTTTGCACTTTCTTTTAACCTTTTCAACTGAGGTTCTATGTTAGTTTTCATTCTCTTGCTCTAATGAGCTATGGCATGCTTCTGTTTTTCCTCTCAAATTTTTTATTTCACTGCACAGTTGACCTTAAATTGTGCGTAATCATTATGATCAAAGTTTCTTTATTGCAGGACGGGCGAAAGATTCAAATTGGTGACTGTGCACTTTTTCAGGCCGGAATGCCCCACCTTTATTGGACTAATCACGGCTCAACACAGGCAGCGGGATTATCTCAAGTTGGGTGTAAATTGGCTCTATCGACCTGCAGACGAAAGCTTTCTAAAGGGGTGCAGCTTGAAGCCAGCCCAAACGAGGTCTTCTACTCATTCCATCGGGATGAGATTCCGCTGCCTCATTGCTTCATCCATGTAAAGTTGCATTTCTTCAGAAGGTGTTGAGCTTCCAACAGGGATTTCCTCATTTGTATGCCAAGAGTATATGATATTGCAAACAAGTGTTTATGGTGGTTGACAGATCAGGATTACATTAATGTAAGTCATTCTTTTGCTGACATTGTTGAGTGAATCTGTGTAATGCATGATTATTCATTGATCATTATTGCCTTCTATTTCATCTTTGTTTAGGAGCTTACAGGAAGAGGTTGATCAACTATTAGACAGAACACAAATAGAAATGCATGCACCTGTGCAGTCTGGTGGCCGCTCACCAAAACCATCAAATGGTTCACAACACAGCAACTGAAATCTGTTTCAGAAGGTGCACTGAACAGTGCCACCTCCTTCCCTCCACAGGTTAAGGTTAAGAAAAGGGAGAGGAGTGAGACAGAGCCATTAAGCGTGAGCTCTTTGAAAGTTGAGGATGGTGATTCTGTTTCCTCTAAGCTTGACAGTGTAATAAAGGGTGAAATTGCAAAAATAACTGATAAAGGTGGGCTTATGAATATTGAAGCTGTTGAGAAACTAGTGCAACTTATGCAACTTGATAAAGCCGAAAGAAAACTAGATCTTGGGGGCGGTATTGCTTGCTGATGTAATTTCGCCACAGATAGATATGATTGCCTTGGTAGGTTTGTGCAGCCCGAGGTGTGGCTGTCTTGGATGAATGGCTCCAGGAGGCACACAGAGGAAAAGCTGGTGATGGCAGTAGTCCCAAGGAAACTGATAGACCAGTTGAGGAACTTCTCTTGGCATTGCTTCGTGCTCTTGATAAGTTGCCTGTAAATCTTAATGCTCTGCAGACCTGTAATGTTGGCAAGTCAGTGAATCAGTTGCGCAGTCATAAAAATTTAGAAATCCAAAAGAAGGCTAGGAGCCTTGTTGAAACTTGGAAGAAACGAGTTGATGCAGAAATGACAAAGATAAATGATGCAAAGTCTGCTAGTTCATGGCCTGTAAAACCGGGATTTGCTGAGGTTTCTCATGGTGGAAACAGGCGCAGTGGTCCTACTGAGCTGGTTATGAAAAGCTCCATAACTCAGCAGTCCCCATGCAAAGCTCTATCAAGTAAGCCTGGCCACACAGAGGTTATTACAAAGAATGCAGTAATTCCTGGACCATTGAAAACATCAGCACCCTTGCCTACTCCTGTATCAAGTACATTGAAGGATACACTTGTTAAGACCAGCAGTGGGGTCCCAGATGTACCACCTGCAACAGTCAAAGAGGAGAAGAGCAGCAGCTCCAACCAATCTCAGAATAATAGCCAGTCCTGTTCTGGGGATCCTATGAAAGCAACAGGCTCTTCATGGAAAGAGGATGCAAGGAATTTGACTACTGGGTCAGTAATTTCCTGTAAGACTTCTTCCAGTGTGTCTCGCCATAGGAGGGCAAGTAATGGTTTTGTTGGAACGACAACTTCTGGAACTCCAAAAGACACCAATTTAGGCAAGCCCCTTAACAGGACAACAACATTGGATAAAGTAACACAGTCTGGGTTAACATGTGAGAGACAGCTTGATATACCTGCTGCGGATCCTGGGAATAGTAGCCACAGACTGATTGTTAGGCTTCCTAACCCTGGCAGAAGTCCCGCCAGAAGTGCCAGTGGAGGTTCCTTTGAGGACCCATCAATGACAGGAAGTAGATCATCGCCCCCAGGCGCTCCTGATAAAACTGACCATGTTGGATCGAGAGCAAAAATAAAGGGTGATTCTTGTCGCTCTAATATAAGCATTGACGGTCATACAGATTTATGGCAGAACCATGGATTCAAAAGAAGGGTTGGTTGGTCCAGATGAAGGTGTGAAATCAAACACAACTATTGTTGAGGAGGAACTTTGCAGAAATGCTGAAGATACTGGGAAATTTGCAGATGTATCTAGAACATCCCTCATCATCATTGGGTAATGAAAAGGAAATTGTTCCCCATGATGCTAAGCTAAGAAATTCTTTCAGCTCCATGAATGCATTGATTGAAAGCTGTGCTAATGAAGCTACCGCCTATCTGTTGGAGATGATATTGGGATAAATCTTCTTGCTAGCGTCGCTGCTGGAGAAATGTCAAAGTCCCTAGCTTCCCCCTCTGGATCTCCAGGAAGTTCACCTATGGTGGAAGATAATGAAACGAAACCGAGGTTTACCTGTGATGGTCCAGTGACTCAAAGTCATTTTCAGTCTCCTGACAGTGCAGATGTTGACTCTGTAAAACATGATAATGATGATGGTTCTTTGGTAAATAGGGATGCATCATGCACAGTCTGCAGGTGTTTCAGGTGATGATAAAACTACCATGTCCTTACCAGAAAATAAGCTGACAGGTGAGCATTTTAGAGATATCCTGCTTCTAATTTGATTTTCTTCATATAGTTGAAATATTTGTCTGGAATCTAATAGGAAGAAAGTGCTAATTGTTTTTTTCCTGTGGTCTACTTCTCTAGCGGCTGCAAAGGGAGTGCTTGATGGTGAAGGAACCCACCAACATGGGGATGAGCACAAGGCTATTGGTATGATCAATGACAGTTTTACAGATTGTAAAACTAAGGTAAAAAGTATACTATTGGATCTAAAATAAGTCAGTTGACTGTCTTAGAGAAAAGATTGCAGAGGATGGCAAGTCCGAAGTTTGCCTGCAATACAGTTGGTGATGGATGTGATATTAAAGATGCTGCTTCAACTAAAAAGATTGAAAAGGTGGCTGTTGATGAAGCTGCATGTCCTCATTCCAAATTAAAACAGGAGGCAGTGGAAGAAGAAGCTGCTGCCACCGCCACACCGCCTTAACTGAACAGCTTCCATCCTCTCTTGCAGCAAATCATTCTGATGCAGTTGATAGAAGTGATCATATCTCTGATTCTTCTTCTGTTCAGTTTGTAAATCTTCCAGGAGTTGATGACTCCAAGGCTGAAAAGTCTAGTACCTTGAGGGGAAATGGTCCATTGGAGCCAGTTGATGGTGAAAGAAAAGACCAAACTCAATTAGCGCCAGTAGCTGCAGATGTTATTGTTCCATCCACACTTACTAGCAAAGGGACTGAAGTTGTTTTTGACAGGAAGGAGCCTGCACATCATTCCTCTGCTGAATTAAGCAAATTTGAAGCATCATCAATTATTCCAACCCATGAGAATGAACCTGATAAGTCTTCAGGTTCAAAGATTTCTGGGCCAGATGTGGATCATAATGAAGAACCGGTATCATCTGCAGATGTTTCTTTGGCTGCCAGTGCTGGACCAGACTGCACATCTAAGATTGACTTCGATTTGAATGAAGGATTTCCTGGAGACGATGGGCACCAGAGTGAGCCAGTATCCGTGCCTGCACCAGTTTGTTCATCAGCAATTCATTTACCCAGTCTGTCACATTTTGCATCAAGGCCCATTCCAAATTCCTCACCTGTCCCAATCACAGTGGCTTCTCCTGCAAAAGGACCTTTTGTTCCCCTGAGAACTTATTGAAGAGTAAGGCTGAGCCAGGGTGGAAAGGTTCGCTGCTACAAGTGCCTTTCGCCAGCAGAACCACCTAAAGGTTCTTGAAATGCCTCTTAGCACTTCAGATGTCCCTTCTTCTGACAGCCTTGCTGGGAAGCAAGGCCGTCCTGCACTGGATATTGACCTGAATGTACCTGACGAGAGGGTTCTGGAAGACATGGCCTCTCAGAGTTCAGCCCAGACTACAGGCTCTGAATCTGGGGTGGTTAATAATCGTGATGCACCTTCACGAATGGCCGGAGGACTAGACCTTGATCTCAATCGGGTTGATGAGGGTTCAGAGAGTGGACTCTTGGCAAACACCAGCCGCAGAACAGAATTTCCATTGCTGCCTGTGAGAGCAGCTCAAACAAGTGTGCTGAATTCTGATGCCAACAATTTAAGGGACTTTGATTTGAATGGGCCAGGCATTGATGAAGCAGGTGCGGAGGCTGCAATGCGCAATCATCAGGCAAAGGGTAGCAACTTGACTTTGCTACCTCCAATTGCTGGCCTGAGAATGAACAATGCTGAATTAGGAAATGTGTCTACATGGTTTCCCCCCAGTAATCCCTATTCTACTGTTGCTATCCCTTCATTCTTACATGACAGGGAGAGCATCCTTATCCCATTGTTGCAGCAGCTGGGTCGCAGAGGATTCCAGGGCCAGCTACTAATACTACATTTGGGGCTGATATTTATAGACATCCAGTCCTGACATCGCCCCTGCCATGGCTTTCACCCACACCACTTCATTTCCATATGCTAGCTTTCCGCTTGGCTCGAAGTTTTCCTGTTGCCTCGAACTCTTTTGCAGGTGCTCCACCCACTTATGGAGATTCTTCAGCAGGAGCAGGTCCATTCTTCCCAACTATTCCTTCCCAGATAATGGGACCAGCTGGTCCTGTTACCCATTATCAAAGGCCTTATGTGATAAGCATTCCTGAAAGCAGTACCAGTGGTGGATCAGAAAGTAATCGGAAATGGACCAGACAAGGTCTTGACCTCAATGCAGGTCCAGGTAGTGCAGATGCTGAAGCAAGAGATGAAAGATTATCTTCCAATCCAAGACAGCTCAGTATTGCCAGTACACAGGCATTTGTGGAGGAGCAAGCAAGGATGTTTCAGATGCCTGGTGGAGGTTTGAAGAGGAAAGAGCCCGAAGGAGGTTGGGATGCAGAGAGGTTTGCTTACAAACAATCTTCATGGCATTGAGGCCTTATATGGACACACCTTTAATGGATGAGTCCGGTGAGATGCCAGTTCTCGCATTTATATCTCTGAAATTTTTTAATTTATATGGTTGCACTTGCTATTCTGGTGTATATTATGAGTTACATTTTGCATTGCAGGTAAAGTTATGTGAGCCTCTTCCTCTTTTTCCTTTAGTTATGCACAAAAACCATTTCCATCCTGGTGTTTGCCATGAGGATGATCAGGAACTCTCAGAAGATTACATACAGTGCTGTAACCTTTTGTAAATGTTGAGATGCTTGAAATGATTTCATGGTTTTCGCAGTTGCCTTTGGTTGTCATGAAATGCTTTAGTCCTTTCAGGTCGGTTAGATGGTTAGACTGGCTGACAATGCATCCGCCTGGCCTTGGAGGGTCAATGGTAAGTTGCTTTTGTCTTTCCAATTTCTTCATTGATCATCACTTCCACTGAAGCTACCATTAGGCTGTGTGCTGAGCTTTGTTGAAGTTAATTAGTAACATTGTTACTGTTTGGGTGGGAAATGATTACTGAGATTTAGTTTTCTTGTGTAGATAACTTTTAAAATATGTCGGTGTTCTTTCGCTGGACACTTGAGATAAGGTTTACCATGTAGGCTGGGCATATCGATGTGCTGTCTGGGCTACTCTCCCAGAGGCACGGTCCGCCATCCTGTATGAGCTGCCTCTGGCATATGCACATAAAACTTGTAGTTTATTTAAATGCGCTCTTTTAACTGGCCTTCTGAATTTTCCTGTTGAGAACTTTTTTTGTTTGATCTTAGTCTGTACATACTGGTTTTGTTGAATATCATTTGTTCTCTGCCGTTAAAATGCATTGTTCAGCAATAATCACAAGTTCCTCTTTTGCTTGCTCATGATTCTTCAAGCACAAAGGGTTGGCTGCTTTTGGCTTTGTTCAGTTGATGAGCGTATAAATTTGAATTCTCATACTAATATTTTCTTGTCTCATATACCTGATACTGTGCTGTATTGGTAATTGTTTACTTAAGAACTCTAGTGCATCTTTTGTACTTATTTCACCGCCTTGCAAGCTATTGATATTTCTCCAGTCAATGTCTAACTTTCAGTGGACTGGAAAATTTTCCAAAACTTTCTTGCATTCTGAAGTATTTGACTTTATCTGTAGCAGAATATGCTGTAAATCACAGGGTGTGTGAATTGTGAGCAATGTTGTTGTCAATGGGTGAAGATTTTTATGACAATGCTAGGATTGTCAACTAATTGTGTTATAAAGGTCTAATTTTTAACTCGCCGTATTTTAATTGGGGTTGTGGATGTTTTTTCTAGGTTGACCTAATTTGCAAATATATTTCTTTATTCTGTTTCATTGATGTATAAATTGTTTTTATACGAGTGTTATATATTTGTGGAAATCCAGACAATGATTTCTAGATCATCAACAAGCAATTCAGCTTACCATTTAAAGCTAATAATGATAAAACTGTATAATATCAAGTATTAGTTATAAATTTAAGATGATTCTTCACCAGAAAAGTTGGTCTGAGATTTGATTGCAGTTTGATATTGTGGCATTGGTCATGATTTTATTTTATTTTTTTTGATAAATGTGGACAAATTATTAAAAGCATGTGATAGACTGGTAGGTGTGGTTGGGACCTCCAATCTCTTCTTATCGGAGGAAATAAGTTACCAATGAAATTATTTTTTAAAAATAAAAAATTAATTATATGTGTTTGTTTGGTTTGCCAAAGTGGAGCTTAAAGTGATAAGGGAGCTAGTTTGGTTTGTGGAAGTGAAGGTTGAAAGTGGAAAGTTGGACTGCTACATGCTCACTATATATATATATATATATATATATTTTTTTTTTAATTTAAGACCATTTCAATGTCTAACCAATCACCCCAATGTCCATATAAAATTGTGGACTCTCACTTCCTTCGCCCCATTGATCTCTTAAAAATCAAACACGTCTTATGTATCATCTATTCATTGTCAACAGTTTCATGAAAAATACTAAAATAAAAATTGTTTATTTAAGCGATATTGAGGATTATATTTTAAAAAAAAAAATCTGCATCCTTCTTTTTTTCTGTATTATAACATATAAACATAAATCCATGTCATTGTATATTCCCCCCCAAAAAAGGAAAAATTGTAGGTATACCTCTTGAGAAGTGTAGGGAATTGTTAAATATATTCAATAATAACAATGCGGTTACAATAGATTTAGATACAAATCTTTCATTTAATATGACTTGACAAATTTATGGCAGAATGTCAACGAGCTGATCCTAGGATGGGATATTATGGACCTGCATGTGATCGATTAAAACTTGCTCCCGGATGTAGAGATGAACAATCTCGATATGTTGAGCATGAGTGTGGAAGACGGGGTTGATGGTGAGAGCAGGGTGGGGAGGCCGGTTGTGAGAGAGAAGGATAGGGCGACTAAGAGAAAGAGGAGGGGGAGCGGTTGGGAGAGAGAGGGGGGGAGGTCGGTTGTGAGAATGGGAGAGAGGAAGAGAGATCGAGAGGCCAGTTGTGAGAGAGAGAGGGGGGAGGCCGACCGTGAGAGAATGAGAGGGCAATTGTGAGAGAGAGGGAGAGAGAAATTGGGAGGCCGACTGAGGGAGAGAGTAGCTTCTACCGCAAGGAGAAGGTTCTAGAGTCAACGATAGACGTGAGGACTCCCCAGGCTCGAATGTTGGGGATGAAGACGGCATACTCCTATGGGAGAAGAAAAAGAATAGAGTTACAGCTAGAGGAGTGCAACCCCATGAAGAAATAAAAATAAAAGAAAAAGAGGGGCAGGGGAATGTGCCATCAACAAACGGAAGAAGGTGGTAGGGAGAGAAGAGGAGAGAGGGTCCATTGCAAGAAAGGAGGGGGATGGGAGTGATAAGGAAGAGAGAAAGCATGAGGGAAGGGGACCCATAGAGGAGGGTCAGCAGAAACAAAGGCTAGGGAAGGCGGCCGGTGGGTGTTCGCATAAGTCTTAAAGAGGACAAGTAGGCGTTTGTTTGACTGACTCTAATACATGAGAAATGAAAGGAATTGTTGAATATAATCAATAATAACAATGAGGTTACAATATATAGGCTTTAATAGAAGCCTCTAAAGTATAGTATACATATGTTTGAAAACTCTTATAAGAGAATTTTCTAAGACTCCTTATAAAATTTTCCTTTAATACCTCTCAAAATAAATAAAAGGGGTAATTTCATGTATACCCCTCAAAAACCCAAATAAAAAAATTTACAATAACACACAACATATTGAAAGATGGATTCTATCCATCTCTTAAATCTTAACTGTTCTTCTCGTTCCATTTATGTCCTGGACCTTCGGTTGTACATCTTCACTGGTTTCTTTTCATATACTTTACATAACACAAAATCATCGATCTGATCAAACATGGAGGAAAAAAAAAAAAAAAACACTTCAGTGATAAATTACAAGGATTTTAAGATCAATTGTTTAGATGGAGAAACATAAGTTCTTTCATAGTTTTCACCTCCTGGTTTCTAAGTTCTTCAAGATCCTTGTAGAGCTTATACTCCTCCATCATCCAATTGGTTTTCTCTCCTCGTCCATGTCCTTCATAAAACTCTAGGGTTTTCCTAAACCCTAATGTTCTTCTCTCATCCATGACAACAACTTGATCAGCATCGGCACACCAATATCCATTTGGAGTTTGGAATTTTGGTACTGAACATGAGGAATCCTCTCTATTTGTTTCTTGGGTTGGAACAAAGAAGTATGCTTTGTTATCCATCCAAGCTTTTCCATTCTCTGAAAACCAAACAAACAAATAACTAGGGTTATATATCTAGTTATAAGTTTTTGTTTGAAGAAAACATACATAATAATTCATAGGAAGTGACAAAATATATACTATGTAGTATTTTTTCCCAAGGGAATGAAAACATATCTTATAGATTTATAAGATCTTTTTTTCTACGGAGCGTAAAAATTTTCTATTGTTATTGTTAAAAAAATTATATAAACTCCATATCCATAGTCTATAAATTATATAAATTATCCAATGATGGCCAGCCATGTCAGCAGAACCAGGCACTTCCCTGGTTTGCAAACCAGGGAAGTCGACTCCCCAGTGGAACCAACTTCCTGGTTCTTATACAAACCAGGGAAGTCCCTTGTTTGTGACGTGATTTCACGCATGCTAACGTGATTAGCTCCTCCATTGATTTCTTTGGATGGGGTGGGTAGGGTTGGGTTTTGTTTTATTTTTGCGGTGGTGGGCCCCACCACCCGAAGTCAACCGGCCATCCAATGATGGCCACCATGTCGCATAGAATTGTGCACTTCCCTGGTTTGCAAACCAGGGAAGTCGACTCCCACCCTAGTGGCACCCCATGATACGGTGCTATGGGTTAAAAACCACGGCCCCATAGCATTTTTAGTGCCCCAATAAATTAAGATCATATATATATATATATATATATATATATATATATATATATCCCTACAAATTACTAATATATAAGTATATAACTATCAATAAATTTTTGTTAAAATGACCATTTTACCCTCATCTTCCTTAATTGTTTATATATATATAGTTTATGGAACATGTTAGACATATTTTTTGAATAGTCACCTAACTATTAGTGGGTTTCTATTTTGGTCCCTCGTCTAAAAAAAGTTACGATTCGGTCACTTAAGTTTATGATTTTTTGGGTCACTCACGCTCTTTAACGACGAGCTGACATAGCTCGCCATGTGGCATACCTTCTCGTTTAGAGATAGGTGAGAGGTGAGATCGGGAGGAGAAGAGTCTCATGGCGGTGACAAAAATCAAGGAGAAGTTATCGCCGACAATAACGGAGATCCATCTGCCGGCGGAGATCGATTAGGAGATGCTAGACAAGTGGCTTCTTTGTCCTCAGGGCAGCCCTTTTCTTCGGCATCTCCTTTACTCTATACCCCACTATCATCCTCTAGACCCGACTGCAGTGCTCCTCCCCGATGCTCTCCTGCCGTCGGGCCGCAGCAGCCATTCTCCGTAACGACGGCCCACGTGGGTTCTATCACGGTTTTGCCACCTCCTTGATTGGAACCAATCCTACTCGCGCACTCTACATGACGGCGCTAGAGGTCACGAAGAGCGCTATCGGTGTTGCTTCGTCCCGTCTAGGCATCCCCTGGTTTTCATCATAGCCATGGCTGCCCTGGTCGTGTGGATACCCATTGACGTAATCAGCCAGCACCTCATGGTTCAGATTTCCCAAATCCCTAATCCTAAGTACCCCTATCTTGCTTGTTACCATGGTTGAAGTTGTCACCATGATCGAAGCATATTAGGATCCTAGAGATTAGGGTTCGGAGGATAAGTTATGATGAGGTTGAGGGAAGCGATTTGGAGAAGAAGATGGGATCGGTTCTATGAATTCTCTGTCTCCATGTAGTTCTGTCAAAGACAAGATCCGGATCAACATCTAATAGACGTAGGTCCTTAGACACTGCCTCTCTCCGGCCATGTAATCCTCAGTCTACCTCTATTTCTCTTTTTACCTTCTATTACCAAACTATACTCTTACAACAGGTTGTCGATAGTAATGTTACTTTTACAAGTGTATTGTATATATAGATAAATACATGCAGAGTGGAATAGGATTAGCAGTATAACGTAACACAAAGTAAAATATTAATATACACTACTCTAACATTGTTAGTTTCTATCTATCATCTTCCAATAACTACAAAAGTTTTACAAAGTTGTATATTGTTGTAAAAAGAAAAAACAAAAAACAAAAAAAACATATGCATATATTGATAAAGAGCAGTGCTATTCGGTCCGATGAAACGGGCCAAATAGATTGTCCGAAATCATTAATGATGCCATGATTTCGGACAATCTATTTGGCCCGTTTTTTCGGACCGAATAGCACTTTCCATTGACAAACAAACATTAGGAGTGAAGTGCACTTACTTTGTAGTTGATCAGGGTTGTAGTCATAGACATCAATCTCTGGCATGAAATTGGCCGGAAGTGGCTGCCTTAGCACCCTCCTCAAAAGGTAATCAACAAGCAAAACTTGGTCGGAGGGTTGAAACCGGTAGCCTATGGGGAGGTGTATCTCTTCACCGCCGTGTTGGATGACAAAATAGTTGGCAAACTCCATCGTTAATTTGTTTATATATAGGGTGGGCGCGAAAGGAAAGTTTATGAAATCTTTTGAAATCTTTTAATTGTGGTTAATACACGACGCTAGCTGGTTCTACTTTTATAAGTAAAATTTTGACTTAGAATTCTAATAGTATCTGATCATTAAACAATAGATTTACTTTGAATGTGACCATTATGTTTAACTTAGAATTCTAATAGTTCATGAAAGTTAAATAATAGATTTACTTTGAAGGTGACCATCATGTTTAGCATATTTATATACATAATTTGATCGTAAGTCCAAGAATTCAGAAAGTCAGATTGAATTTTAACCTCGTTCTCTTGTTATAATTAATCTCAATGGCAATGCCGGATCTAACAAAAGCAATAGTGATGGTAAAGTCGTATATGACTTGACTGCAGGCCAAGTTTATCAGTTAATCTCTGCAGCATTCACCGCATTGTAAATATCAGTTTACTTCCTCTTAGAGATATATTTACTTAGAATGTGATCATTATGTTTAGCATATATATATGTATATACTTTGATCATAAGTCGAAGAAGTAAGAAAGTCTATTAAATTTAACCACATTTTCTTGTTATAATCTCAATGCCAATGTGAGATCTAACAAAAGAAATAGTGATGGTAAAGTCGTATTTTTCGAAGAATTTTCAGCTAATTTGTAAATATCAGTTTACATCTTAGAGATATATTGTAATCACTATGTTATGGCCACTTTGGTTGTATTAATCCTTTTTGTATGTTTGATTGAATCAATGGTTTGTAAAGTTAAAAGATAAACACAAACTCATATTTGTATCCTATCGGGAGGCAGATATTTTGAGTAGTTGTTTTAATTCTACTCTAATCAGGAGTAGATGTTTTAGTTTTGCTCTAATCAATTTTAGAGAAAAATATTTTAATCATATTTTTATTAGAATAAAAGTTATTTTTGGAGATCTAAAAATAAGACCCCACTCTATTGTAATGTGAAACACATAAATTGGTGTTAAGTAATAAATAGGTTTAAATACACTATTAGTCCTCAGATTATATTCAATGCTCATTTTCATCCTCAGATTTTAAAATGTGCCAATATGGTCCTCAGATTTTACACATTTTGTTTCAAAAACCGCCCCTAATGCCGACGCGTATAAAGACATATGAAATACAACCTAATTTTCTGATTTTTTATTTACACATGGCAAAGATTTTGTTGGGACGCGATATGTATTTTGCCACATCAAGAAAATAATAATTTTAAAACAAAAATTATTTTAAAATAATTTATTCTAAAATAGTTTTAAAATATCACTTTGGCCGATGTGGCGTATCACGTGCCACGCCAAGAAAAATACCGCCTAATGCGTAAATAAGAAAAATCATAAAATTATGTTATATTTCATTTGTGCTGTCATACGCCATGTGCGACGTGATCAATAAAATATATGAAAGATACAAGTGAATCAGACAACATTTTTAAAATATAATTTAAAAAGGAACATCGCTATAAAGATAAGGGACTAATAGTGTATTTAGGCCTAATAAATAATCAATAAAGGTTTTAGTTCTTCTCTACCAACCCTCCTCCTCTCTCTCTCTCTTTTTTTATAACAATTGGTATTAAAGCTACAAAGGTATGTAGAGTGATGTTCGAAAACCTTGGGGTGACTTCAAACAATGGCTTTCTAGTGTAGGACTGTTCCAACCTCAAAGGCCAAAGTTTGATGGTAAGAATTTTGAGTATTGAGAGATCTAGATGGAGGTATTATTTGGGTGTCAGGAGCTTTTGGAGATCAAAGGAAGACTCCACAGAACTTGTAGTACTTGGTGCATTGTCTTAGAAGGAGCAAAAGGTGTTACAAGAACCTAGAAGAAAGAACGTAAAACATTATTTTATATCTTTAGGGTGTTGATTCCATAGTCTTTAAGAAGGTTGCTACATCAAAGACCATGAAGGAAGCATGAGATACTCTTGTGAAAACTAACAAGGGTGTGGAGAGGGTCTAGAAAGTTCCTATTTAAACATTATCGAGACAATTTGAACTTCTTTAGATGGAGAAATCAAAATCAATTTTTGATTATTTCTCACAGACAATGGCCTTAGTTAACTAGTTGAAGGCTGATGACGGGAAGATTGACTACCAAAAGATTGTCGAGATGGTACTTTGTTCCCTCGCCTTGCAGTTTGAGTATATTGTAACGATTATAGAGGAATCCAAGGATTTTTCTACCATGACGGTAGATGCATGAGTTAATGAGTTTGTACACAATGATTGAAGGAGAAATTTGATGCCGAGGAGGCTCTACAAAGTCAATTGGCACTGCAAACCGACAAGAGAAAATCCTCCAGTAGTTTCAATAAGAAAGGAGGAGGCTATAATGTTGAGATAAATAACAGGAATCCTGATCAGAAGAAGATAAGTCAAAGATTCAATGCTTGAATTGCAACAAATTTGGCTATTATAAGTTTGAATGTAAGAGCAGAAAAGATAGATAGAGGCAATCAACTTGCTAATGTTACTAGGACTTCTGGTAGTGGAGATGAACTTGAGAATGTATGATGTCACAGTAGAGGACCAACAGAATATTTGGTTTCTAAACTCATATTGCAGCAATCAAATGTGAGGCCAGAAAGATATGTAGATCAACTTTAAATGATAATGTCATATTAGAGGTGCAGTTTGGAATTATAATGCCAAGATTCTAGTTATGGGCAAAGACTACATCAATATTATAGTAAGGGATTGGTCCCTCACTGCATAGCTTATGTGTATTATTTTTTTGGTCTTCATAAACATCCTCTTAGCATGAGACAATTATCTAATAATCAAGACAAAGATATATACATTCATGATAGAATTTGCATTGTCAGAGAAAGTTGAGGCCAGTTGATTGTAAAGGTAAAGATGTCCTATAATCGTCTTTTTTTCCTTCACATATCAAGTATGATACTTCTTGTCTTAGTTCTTCAATTCAAGATTCTTCTTAGCTTTTGCACTTGCAGTTTGGACATGTGAAATTTGATAGCGCTTAAAGCTATTCACTCAAAAGCAGATGGTCTCAAGTTTACCTCACATTTTTTTCACCAAACAAGGTTTGTGAGACTTGTATTGTTGGGAAAAAATGTAGAGAGATATTTCCTCCGGGGAAATCATGGTGGGCTAGAAAACCATTAGAATTAATTTACTCTAATATTTGGGGTCCATTCTGTAAAAAAAACCAATCAATCAACCTTTCTATTCCGCAGCTGAAATATAGTTCCATGTTTAAAAGAAGCTTATGAAACAACCTATTAAAGCTAATGCCGGCCCGCGGGTTAGTTAAAATCAAGGGGATCGCAAGGAAGATAACAAAGAACCAAAAAGAACCAAAGAATATCTATAAAATTTAAGAAATTTTCATTAAACAAGACTGAAAAACAAGACTAGTCCACAAGCTGGATTAATAGCCTCAAAACCCTAGAATCACACCAAATTCGGTATTTTTGTCAAAAATAACAAAAATATGAAATTATTCAAAATTCAAATCAAACTAAAAAAACAGCCAAAATCCTTGAGAAAATTGGAATCAAATCATGCCTAAAATCGGCATTTGAAATATTATTAAAAATAGCAAAGTCAAAGATTTGACGGGGAAAACCATGAAATTCGGGGATGAAAAAACGATGTCCACTGAGCAATAGCATAGCTGGTGGACCCCACGTGCGTGTCAGGATAAGTTTTCTGAATTAGGGTTGAATGTGCAAATCCGACACATGTAGCCAAAGTTATAACCAAAATACCTAATCACACCCAAAATTGCTCCAACACAGAACTGGCTTGATCACTTCCTGCCTTTACGTTGTTCCACCACCTCGTAATATACCAACGTCTATATGATTGAGTCAGATTGCATCATCTGACTCTGTTCTCTTGCATTGAAAGCCTACCTCAAAGTGAGATGAAATCACCGAAGCCCTAGTGGGTCAATCCAGAATCGGCCGCTTCACACCCACCCGTTCGAGGGTACCGGTGACGCTACGGACCTGTATGCATCCCGGCGCACGCTACCGAGATTCTCGCCATGTTGCGGCACGGACTGGATCATCCCGTCTCGCTCCACTGCTGGTAACTTAACTCCAGCGGGTCGACCGCCTGGTTCTTGTGTCCAAAAAAAAAAAAAAAAGTGAGATGAAATCCACCACCAAATCCTCTTCAACCTAGGTTCTGGTGCTTTATGTGGAAAAAATAAAAAAAGTTTTCACTCAAGTAGTTGAGAAGTTTCATTTATCTAAGTAACAATGATGGTTGACTGTATGGACTAGTAGAGGTTTGCATGGATGCCACGCCACCATCCAATTTATAAACACCAAGCCACAACTTAGGATAAGAGAGAGAGATTTTAAATACTTTCCAATTATACCTAAATGCACTAGTGCAGGATGCATTATGAAACATGCAAATTAAATTCTTATAAAAGTTCCACTTTATAAAAGAGATGATGATGATGTCATGATTAACGGTGGAGATTTAATATTTTGCAAAACTTCCACTTTAGTCCTTATAAAAGTTCATAATTAGACTCATATTAAATTGTTTTATATATAAGTCCAACTTTTTTCAAAAATTTATTTTCTCATTTTTATTGTTAAATATATATTCTTCAATTCTTCTAATCCCTTTATTAAACTCATACTTAATTTTATTTAATTATAAATTATATTAACTCAAAAGTTAGGATGTATGAGTTTATTTCTTAAGACATAAATCGGAGATCATGGATACTTTCAAATAGTTTCAAGCCTACGTAGAACGTCAAAGCAGGCACCAGATATGTACCTTAAGAATAGATCAGAGTACAAAGTATTTGCTTGGTGATAGTTTCTTCAAGAGGAAATGTATATCATCATTTGACTGCAAGATATACACCACAAGAAAACAGAATTGCTGAGAGGAAGAACAATACTATCATGAATAGAGGTGTCAACTGGGTCGTGCCTAAACATGACCTAGCACTATAGTAGTTGGACCTGTACTAGGTTGGTCCAGCATGGCCACCATGTGTCGTTTCGGCCCAAGCATGCAAGCTTGCGACACGCCCTATGAAGTAACATAGTAGGCTAGACCGACTTGCTAGTTTTTTTTCTCAATGTTTTTTTTTTTTTTTTCATTTTAACCTGTCTAAATCCTAAAATATCCACACACAAAAAAAACCTTTATAACAACTATAAAATTGTTATATTTGAATCTTAGGAATTTTATTTTATTTTTTTGGATTTTTAGATTTTTTTTTTAATTTATGGAAATTTTAGAGGTTCTTTTGGAAATTTCTGGGATTTAAAGGGTTTTTTTTTTGGATTTTTAAGGATTTTTTTGGGACTTTTCTGGGTTTTTTTTGGGATATTTTGATTTTTTTTTTTAATTTTTAAATTTAGTTGATTTGCCCGACACAACCTGTGTTGTGCCTTGTGTCGGACCGGACCCCAAATTTTTGGGGGTCGTGTCGGCCTGGTACGACCCATTTGGCATCTATAATCATGGATATGGTTCGTTGCTTGTTGCGAGAAAAGCACTTGCCGAAGCATTTTTTGTGCAAAAGCAGTTTCATGTATGGTCTATATTTTGAATAAATGTCCTACAATGGTCTTCAGTTTAAGACTCCTTTTAAGGTATATATGGAGAGGTTGAACACTTGGTATTCAACATCTACGGATGTTTGGGTGTCTTACATATGCATATGTACCCAAAGAGCTTAAAGAAGCTAGACGACAAGAGTGAGAATTGCATATTTATTAGATATAACACCGTGATTAAGAGTTATCATTTATATAATCATTTGACTAAAAAGTTGATTATGAGTAAAGATGTCACTTTTGATGATAAAGGTAAGTGGACTTAGGGCAATGAAGATAAATAACAATTTCATTTTATCTTAGATGAGGAGCTTGTTTCAGGATTTATGAAGTGATGATTCATCAATTGAGAAGACCGTCCATTCATCAGTTGAGCTTTCTCATCTCAAGATCTATAACTCATCTACAACGTTAACGAGTCTTATCAACTTGATTATAAGATTATGTCTTGGACAATCTATATATTGCACTTGACGATAAGATTATGAATTTTGCTCTTTTTAATTTGCTGAATGGGTAAAAATACATATGAAGAAGCCTCTAAGGAGGATGGGTGGATCCATGCTATGGAGAAAGAGATACGACGATACGTAGTGTTGAAAGGAATGACATGTGGGAGTTAACTACTCTTCCACTTATGAAGAAGTCTATTAGAGTGAAATGAGTGTACAAGACCAAGTGCAAGTTTGATAGGGATATTAATAAGCTCAAAGCTCGTCTTGTGGTCAAAGGCTATATGCAAAAGTTTGGAGCTGACTTCTTTGAAGTTTTTGCCCAGCTTGCTTGCTTAAACACCTGCTTAGATAATTATTGCCTTGGCAACACAACAACAACAGAAGATTCACACGATAGATTTTGAGGTGGACTTAAGGAAGAGATATATGTGAATTAGCATGATGGACATCAAGAAAGGAGAATAACATGTTGATATACTTGTGAAGCAGTTGAAGGCCAACATTTTCCATAGGTTGAAGAAAATGCTTGGCATGTTGAGCTTGGTTTAAGGGATGCTGATAAAGTTAAAAGATACACATAGACTCATTTTTGTATTTTAATTAAGACTAGATGTTTTAATTTGTTTTATTCTAATCAATTTTAGAGATAGATGTTTTAATCCTATTCTTATTATAATATAAGTTATCTCTAGAGGTCCACCCTAAAATTGATGTTAAATAATAAAAAATCGATAAAGGTTCTAGTTCCTCTCCACCAATCCTCCTCCTTGGCCTCTCTCTCATTTCTAACAAGCCCGTTTAAATTATCTTTTTTAGTTAAAAATATTTATTTTAAAAGTTAGTATACTTTTATATAAATTGATTTTATCAAATTAAATAGTTAAATTCTTGACCTTCAATTTTTTTTTCTTGGGATCCAAAAACATTACCATCTTGCTGTTAGTGATTCAATACGTTCATTAGATAAATTCTGTATAGGATTAGAGATGATCACATAAAAATAAAGATACATGAATTATTTTGAGCTATTAATTTTTTTCTCGAGATCAATAATTTTACTATATCAAGATGAATTGAATAATTATTAACTATTAGTGATGTCTATTTAGTAAAAACTTTAGCATTAAAAGCATCATAATTCAATTTACTTCCAAACTTTAGGCCTTGCCATACTAGAGAGAGAGGCTTTGCATAGTTAACTTACCTTTCATTTAATGCAATTAATTAGTGTTATATTTAATTTTTGAAAATTTCATTGTCAATAATATAAGAATAATAAAATAATTTTTTAATCATAATATTGTAATCTCAAGTTAGCTTACATGACTATTAATGCTTTTTTTGATATCCATCTTTTTACTTCCAAACATAACTATTTAATGTTTTTTTTTGAGATATCCATTTCATAATTTCATAACCTCGCAGTGATGGCTATCATATAGAGTACTTGGCTTGAAAGGAACCAAAGATGCTTCCATGAAAAATAACATATTTTTGTCTGAATAATAAGAGAGATTAACTTTTTGATGTTATCTTAGTTGAATGTACTCACGTCTACAAAAAGTCAAAGTTGGTGCCAATGAAATCCATTATTAAAAGAAGTCTCGACTTCACAAACGAGGGGTCGTCGTCAAATGGGAAGGACGCGGACGACTTTGAAGATCTCATTAATTATCTCAGAGAGCAACAATGCGGAATGAAATGCGAGTAAATGTAATGATAGGTGGAAATATTGTGCAAATCTCACTAAGGAGGATGTAACTCTTTATTTCAAAAAATAAATGAATGTGATTTATTTATTTTTATTAAAAAAAGACTTTTTTATAAAACAAGACAGAATTATTTATAATATTATCTCAACGTGCATGTAATTTAAATTAATATACTAGTCTTGTTAATTATTTTATATTTTAAAAACTTCAGACGAAATACTATTTGTTCCAAATAATTTTAATTAATTGGCTGCCTACATGTTTTCTAAATTTTAATTCACTTTGGGGATCCACAACATGTCTGGTCGGCTAAATCAGAAAAAATAATGCTATGTGTGGGAGATGATGATATTATTTATGAAACAAAATAATTAAATAATAATAATTATTTTAATAATCAATTCAATAAAATCATTTGCTAAAAAAAATTCTCCTTGTGCCGACAAGACTAGATATTTACACCTAATTATATAATTAAAAAACCAATTGAATTTACAAATCAACAAGAGTGGTAAAACTTGCACACTTTGCAAAACTGAAACAGACTCTAATAATAATAATAATAATAATAATAATAATAATAACAGAGTATAATTTTAATTATTTTAAATTTTAAATTTTAATATGAAAAGTAGAGGGTGAAGAAGGAGAAAAAGAGAACCTTTTTGCTTCCACTCGATCTCTGACTCTCGTCGAACGAAGCGCGGTTTCACAGGGGCGGAGAAGAAGATAGCAACAATGAAGAAGAAGAAGAGCAAATCCGTTGAGATACCCTCACCTTTGGGGAATCCTGATCAATGAGCTCGTGAATCCCTCACGTGACAAGCACGCGAGGGATTTGAATGTTTGGATTTGATTTTCCGGCCTATTCAGCTGTAAAACCAAATCCCATAGATAAGAAATTTTAAAATACAGTAACTTTTTAAATCCGCTGAAATAAACACAGGATTTTAAAAGTGGATGTATTTGAAAATCCTCGTCCATCCAAATCCGGCCAAACAAATGCCCCTAAAGGGGTTGCAAGTAAAATTTCCAAAGCCCGAGGGGGTAAAAAGGAATTTGGAACTTTTCAAAGGGGAAAATTAGTAAACTTTCCTCTATCCATCTCATGCGATCTTTACCGTTCATCTGACGACAGCACGAATCTCCTCGTAGAGATCAAGCAGGGCCGTCCGATGACTCCGATCTCGTCAGGACAAGGGACAACGTTCACTCCCTCGAGGGTCTTCAGGGATTCAATACGAGGCCTTCCTCTTCGTCCCGTCTTCGTTCATGTTCACCGCCTTTCGATCTCTTTCCCCTTCTCCCTTTCTCTCTATAAATTTCCATTTCGATTGAATAATCGAGCGAGAGATCTCGCGAAGTGTGGAAATTCGGTTTCTAGGGTTTTCATCTGGGCGGTTTGGGGTATTTTTGATCTGATTTCGAGGTCTAACCCTAACCCTAGATCGTAGTCATGGCGCGGGGACGCGGCAGGGACGAGGATGAGGAGGAGGAGGAGATGTATGAGGAGGAGGAAGAGGAAGAGGAGGAAGAGGAAGAGGAGGTTGGGGGGAAGGGAGGCGGGAGGAAGCGAGGGAGATCTGATTTCATTGATGATACTGCGGTGGAGGAGGATGAGGAGGAGTATGAGGATGAGGAGGATGAGGACTATGGTGGGGGTGGGGGTGCTCGAAGGGGGCGTAAAGAGAGTAGGAGGTCGGGTTCAGAGTTCTTCGAGCTTGAGGCCGCCGTGGATAGCGATGAGGATGAGGAGGAGGAGGAGGAGGGGGATGATGGTATGTTCTTCGTTCACATATTTCAGTCTTATATGAAAAATTCTCGGATCATTTTTCTGATGCATTTTTGAAAGATTTTTTAGTGGTTTGTCTTAAAACTGATGGAAATATTTTTTGGGGCTTTTATATATTTTTGGTTAAAATATTTGATTTTTTCTGCATGTAATCCTTCTGATGATTCATTCTCACTCAGTGAAGGATTATAAATGAAAAAAAGGGGGATATTTTTAGGTGAATTTTATCTGAATCTGTGAACTGGAATTAGGGTTCAGGAATTAGTTAACTTTTTGAGTGTATTTGCTTTGCACGCCAGCCTTCTGTTTTCAGCATTTTGTGGTCTGGGAACCAATGCCCTTGATTTGGAAGAAAAGTTGAAAAACATAAGTGCACAGCTTGGCCTAATGACCAGTCTGCACACACTGACCTACAGAACTTGTTCTGTTTCTCTTTTTTGTTGGTATAGTTCCTAATTACAAAAGTTAATTTAGAAATATATTACCTCAGTTGAGTTCTACATAGATGTTAATTATTTTCAAAGAAAATTATCCAATTTTGAGAGAATATGTTTTCATAAGATTAAAATGATCACATATGTTAGAGAGTTGGAGTTGATTAGTGTCATCAACACTTTTAACATTGATCTCCTCTCCTTGTGAAGCTTTTCTAGGTAATTGGTATCAGATGAATATTTATAATGCTGCTCCGTTTGCCCTAATTTGTGTTCCATCTGATAGTTATAAGCTAGAACCGAGAACCCATATTGAAATCTAAATGCTATATTTATCATCTCGTCACCTGGATAATTTGTAGAACCTATTATACTGGTTACTTTGCCCTGTCTAGCATAAGATCCAAGAAAAACAAATCTTCCTAACTGAGAGTGAGAAAATAACAACGGAAGAATCCCACAATATGAATCTTCTTGTGTTTAATCCTAAATTTCCATTTGAAATTACATTTTTCAGTCAAAAACTTGATTGGTTAGGATACCAAAAGTAGAAGGAAATTTCGTATTATGATAAACAACAATGCCTGCTCATTTCCAGATCTACCAACTTTCTCCCATTCCATTTGATCCAATATTTTTCATATAAAATTTGAGTTTTGACTATGGACACGTGTTTAATTGGTCTTATGTTTTATATCTCAATATATGTACTTGAATTTCTTCACAACTCTTCCTCTATTAACTTTCCTTATACTAAATTTTCATCATGCTTATTATTGATTATAACATTTTGAAATTGATAGTATTCTAACAAGTATCACGGTCTCTTACCTTTGCAAGAAAAAATGTTGTCTTTATCTGTCTATTAGGGTGGAATAATAATAATATGTTGCCCAATTGCAGTGATTTTTACCAAGCTCTATTTATTTGCAATTTTTTGGCACGATGTGCAGATTTTATTGACAGAGGGGCTGACTTACCGGAAGAGGATGATGTTAGAAGAGTACGTCAGAGTTCGAGAGCTTTTATGCAAGATGAAAATGAAGATGTGGACGATTTGGAGAGAAGGATTAATGAAAGATATAGAAGGCCAGTCCACATAGAATATGGTGAGGATGCTACTGATGTTGAACAGCAATCTCTTTTGCCATCAGTTAAGGATCCGAAACTATGGATGGTTAAATGTGCGGTATGTTTTTCTTCTTCCACAAATATTACTTTCTTCTGTTGTTAAGCTTTTATAATCTGACTTAGTATGAACTTATATCAGATTGGTCATGAGCGTGAAACAGCTATCTGCCTCATGCAAAAATTCATTGATAGGCCCGATCTCCAGATCAAATCAGCTGTTGCTTTGGATCATCTGAAAAACTATATCTATGTCGAAGCAGACAAAGAAGCCCATGTTAAGGAGGTACATGGGCTTTAATGTTATTGTAAAGTATTTAGTTTTATTTTGAGAAGGTCAGATTTAGTGCTGATACTCAAGCATTCCAGGCTTGCAGAGGTTTAAGGAATATATTCAGTTCAGCAAAAGTCATGCTTGTGCCAATAAAGGAGATGACTGATGTTCTTTCGGTTGAGAGCAAATCTGTTGATCTCTCTAGGGACACCTGGGTCCGTATGAAGCTTGGCATATACAAAGGAGACCTTGCCAAAGTATGTTTCTAATTTTTTGTAGGGATTTTATGGAAGAATTATTCTAACACCCTCTGCATTATGTATTGCAGGTGGTTGATGTTGATAATGTTCGACAGAAGGTGACAGTTAAGCTGATCCCCAGAATTGATTTACAAATGATTGCTAATAAATTGGTAAGAATCCTGTGGATTTTTTGACAGAAATTACTTCTATGGTTTGTTTCTTATGAGTTACTTTCATCTTTATTTGCTTCTGAGTGAATTGCAATATTTTTCTATAGTATTCATTTGATTGTTATGATTGTGAGGATTTCATTTAAAAGTTGGCTATAGTGATGATTGTTATTTTGACAGTGAATTGCAATTTTTATTAATTTATAATAACTAATATATTGTTGTCTTAATCTTTGATATTTTGTATGGCTTCCCTGTAATTAAATGAAATGTTTCTGATCTCAGGAAGGTAGGGAAGTTGGGAAGAAAAAGACATTTGTTCCCCCTGCACGTTTTTTTAATATTGATGAAGCAAGGTAAGTGTCTTGCTCTTTGTCATTTTCACATTGAAGGCAAAAGATGGGGTTCTTCATGTGAACTGACTCCTGACATCTTTGCTCTATGTATTCAGAGAAATGCACATTCGTGTTGAACGTAGGAGGGACAGAGATACCGGTGACTATTATGAAACTATAGATAATATGATGTTCAAAGATGGATTTCTTTATAAAACAGTTTCAATGAAGTCAATTAGTTCTCAGAATATACAACCAACTTTTGATGAGCTTGAAAAATTTCGGAAGCCCGGAGAAGATGGCAATGGTGATGTAGCTAGTTTGTCTACTTTATTTGCCAACAGAAAGAAAGGGCACTTTATGAAGGGTGATGCAGTTGTTGTTGTTCGTGGTGATCTAAAAAATCTTATGGGATGGGTGGAAAAAGTAGAAGAAGAGAATGTTCATATCAGGCCAAAGATGTCAGGCTTGCCGGTAATGCTTCTTATTTTATTCTTGAATCTTTTTTTTGAGATTATTGTTCAACAAAGTTGTGATATTTACTTTGTTTGTATTCTTCAGAAAACTCTGGCATTTAATGAGAAGGAGCTGTGCAAGTATTTTAAACCCGGAGACCATGTGAAAGTGGTCTCTGGTGTTCAAGAAGGTGCGACTGGTATGGTGGTGAAGGTTGATGGCCATGTCCTCACCTATTTTATCAGACAGTACAAAAGAAGATGTATGTGTGCTTTCAATGAAGGTAGATAAGTTCCTGAAATAAGCTCACATGATTGACTGATCACTTTGCATTTCTCAGATCCGTGTTTTTGCTGATAATGTTGTTGAGAGTTCTGAAGTAACTGCAGGCATTACCAGAATTGGTGATTACGAGTTACATGATCTTGTTCAGCTTGAGTAAGTTCTTACATTTGAAAGGCCACTATTTAGTTGTTACGCTTTGTTGATTGGACACTTGATTGCTTATGCAAATCCTGAACATTATGCAGCAAATATGTCATTTGGTGTGATTATTCGTGTGGAAAATGAAGCATTTCAGGTCAGAATAAATTCTGGAATGTTGTAGTTACTTCTTTATGTTTTATCTGATTTTATGTGACAATTTAGGTTCTTAAAGGAGTTCCAGATAGACCTGAGGTTGTGCTTGTTAAACTGAGGGAAATCAAAAGAAAAATTGAAAGACGCAGCCAATGCCCAAGATAGGTCTCGGAACATAGTTTCTATGAAGGATGTTGTGAGGGTTCTCGAGGGCCCATGTAAGGTAGGATCTAGATTGTTCTGATTTTTCCAAATTAGTATGCTTGATGCATCAGTTTCAGCATAATATTTTGTTTCATTTTCTTAACCTTAGGGAAGCAAGGTCCTGTTGAACACATACACAAAGGGATCCTATTCATTAATGACCGCCATCACCTTGAGCATGCCGGTTTCATTTGTGTGGAAAGCTCAATCTTGCATCGTTGTTGGTGGATCAAAATGTATACTCATGTTCTAATTGTGAAAGTTTTTAATCCTTTTGGGATGCCCTATCTGCAAATTCAAAGAGATACATCTGGTCACTATTATGATTGATGGTTGGATGGCTATCTTTCAGGGTGCTGATTCATATGATAGATTTTCTGGTTTGAGATCTCCAGCTCAGATTGGTCAGTCTCCAAGACGGGCTACCTGGGGAAGGCCTCCAATTGATTGTGAGTAAATTTAACTGTAATACCTTTCGTGATATGGTGATTTAACATAACGCTTTCTCTTGCAATGTGACAATCAATTGTGAAAGAAACAGTTATCTTGTTGATTGTTTTATGATGAAGAGAGATTTTGATATCACCTCTTCCTGAAATTGCAATGCAGTTGGGGAAGGTATATAGAGGTGTGGAAGAGGAAATGATCCCTTAATTGGTAGAGCTATCAAGATCCGTAGAGGTCCTTTGAAAGGATATCGAGGTCGGGTTAAAGAGATCACAGGTTCACTTGTGCGGGTTGAACTTGATTCACAAATGAAAATTGTTACAGGTAAACTTTCTCTTTTTGAGACAATTAGTTTGACATTTGTTTTTCTATGTTGGCTAAGATATGTTACTTTTGCAGTTAAGAGAGATGAAATCTCAGACGTAGCTACCATTGCCACCCCAGGCCGGTAAGAAAATCTATAATACACAGATATATTAGATAAGTTAGATTTAGTTACATAATTTTCTAATCTGTTTTTTTTTTTCTCTTGTTTATTGGACAGTGAAACACCTAGATATGGCTTTGGTAGTGAAACACCTTTGCACCCATCTAGGACTCCACTACATCCTTATCAGACTCCTATGAGAGATCCAGGAGGTTTGTCCAGTATTTTCTTTGTTATTTATATAATACCAACATTTTCCACACATTTTGCAATTTTGAGTGACACTGGAACTTTTTTGTTCTTAACCACTTGACGCATAATGTGTTCTCACTAAATTTCAATCTCTCTCATCTCTTATTGTATGATCTTCTGCAGCTACACCTATACATGATGGTATGAGAACACCTATGCGTGATCGTGCATGGGCCCCAATGAGCCCTCCAAGGTTTGTCATTAATGCATGGCCCCCAATGGATTTATGTCTTTTCATAATTTTATGTTACTTTCATTATTATATTGACTTTAGCCTTTCTTACTTGCATTTCTTAAACATAAGATCTGCAAAATTTTGACTTCAAAACATTTTATTATCTTGAAACTGAGAACAGGATCTCAACAGATCTCTCCATGATTCAGATAATACTTTGTAGTAGATAAATTTCATGATACAAATTCAAAGATCCAATGTTGATTATGGGTTGGATTTGAAGTTTGAACTGATTATCAGATATTGTATTACGTCAACTTATCATCAAAGTTCTATATCATTTGAATTTTTGTAGCATGTGTATGCATAAAGAAGCTTGTTATACCAACTCCATAGAAACAAGCTATGAAAAATGGAAGAGCAGACCGGAGAGGACATAAAAATAGTAGTATCCAGAGTCACTTGTTTGTTGATTATCTCATAATTGACTTTTGCTCTGCTATAAGTGTGTAAAGTTCATGTTTTGAGTACCAAAAATTGAGGGAATTTATGCATAAAATAATCTATTGGACCATAAAGCTTGTTTGATCGGGGGATATCCCACCTGAGATTAGGAATAATTTTTGAAAAATTTTGAATTTTTTGGAGGAAAATTTTAAAGAAAATGTATTAATGATAATATAGCTATGTGGCTTCCATGCATTGGTGGGTGGGTCATTATTATATTCTTAAACTTCAATTAAAATTTTTGGCGGGAAAAAATTTCATTGGGAAATGTGTTGGGGATATCCCACTTGGGGATAGCCCCCAATCAAACACAAGCAAATTTGGGTCTGCAATTAAATCTTGCACCTGAAAGTTCATTATGGAGTCCATTACAATTGAGCAAACAGGACAATATGTTTTTCTATTTTTTACCATGTTTTCACACATTCAAATGCTTTGGATGTTATCCGTGGCAACTTGATGGCTGTCATGTTAAAAATTGAAACTGGCACTTGAGACCTGTTTACATGTCCAGCACCATGTAATGTAAAGTTTTCTATTATTATCCTTTTAACTTGAGCATCTCATCCTGAATTATTGGTTTTGAAAAATCGAAGTCCTACTAAGTCACTGCAAGCTACATCATTAAATTTGGATTAGTAGTTTCTCACAAGCATGTGAATGGTCTGTTGTTAACTGACACACTGTGTTGCAAATAATATCAGGGACTGGGAAGATGGAAATCCTGCCTCTTGGGGAACTAGTCCTCAGTATCAGGTGTGGCACCTTGGCAAATTTGTTTTTATTTCCATTGGATGTCTT
The DNA here is from genome assembly GCA_026586065.1 of Dioscorea zingiberensis. NCBI lineage: Eukaryota > Viridiplantae > Streptophyta > Magnoliopsida > Dioscoreales > Dioscoreaceae > Dioscorea > Dioscorea zingiberensis. The sequence continues at coordinate 9,979 of JAGGNH010000083.1, read as the reverse complement.
GATGCTGCCTTTTTGTTGTGATTATTTAGAAGTCATTTGGTTCTAATTTTATCATGTTTTCCTAGTATCTGAACTTGTCATTATTTCTTTATTACTTCAGCCAGGAACTCCTCCTGCCCGACCTTATGAGGCACCTACCCCTGGCTCTGGATGGGCCAACACTCCTGGTGGTAATTATAGTGACTCAGCAACACCAAGGGAAACTAGCCCTATATATGGTAATCAAGACATCTTTCTACTTGTTTGATCTTCTACTGTGACTTTTTGAGACCAGAGTTATAATGTTCTCCTTTTCTCTAGGAAATGCTGCAAGCCCTTATGTGCCATCAACTCCAGGAGGACAGCCAATGACACCTAGTTCTAATTCATATCTTCCTGGCACTCCTGGTGGGCAGCCAATGACACCAGGCAATGTGGGATTGGATGTGATGTCTCCTGCAATAGGTCAGATTCAATCTGCTTTTTTTTCACACTGCATATATGAATTCTTTGGGGAAAAAATCCGTTCTCTGACTTTTATCATTTCCTTTGCTACGCTCGTTAATGTACTGTATTTTAATGAAATGGATTAGTTCTTGTCCTTGATTTTCATTCATGTGCTCTTGTATACATTTTCAATTGTTTAACTTGATCATTCTGTTTGACTAGTAGACTGATTCTAGCAATTCACTATTGTTAATGCTAGTAAATCCAATTCTGAAATTTCCAATCTGGCCTCTGAAGGGATATTATTTGACACTCAGATATGGAAGTTGGCATTATGGGTGAAATTGATTACATGAGTGCTGAAAGAAATTTCAGATTTGTCCCTGAAGTTCATTCTGTCAGATTGATGTCTACTCACATGATTATGGAACCTCTTGAATTCAGTTTTCCAAGTTGAATATCTAAATACCAATTCAACTGGTTTTACTTTCTAAATCAAGTCAATTAACTTCCCAGTTGTGATTCACGGCCCATCTTTGTTCATGATGCACATGAATGAGTTATCTGTTCCTGTTGCTTGACAGGGATGTCATCCTCAGCATGAATGAGCTCTTGTCATCATCCTTGATGACAAACTATCGAGATTGGACATGTATTTTCTCTATTGTTTGTAATCCCAAGCTAAAACTATTTTCTTTCTAAAAACACTGGCAGTTAGGATTTTATTTGGATAGTGCTTGATTTGTCTCTACCCAAATTAAGTTAAATCTTTTTTAGCCATTCTTTTCTTCACTTCTATGATTTATGTTTCTAGTTATATTTTTAAAAGAAATTTATCTTAATCTTGGAAGGCCAGGAGTCCAGAGGAGGGCATGCTCCACTCACATTAATTTTATATTGCATTGCAGGTGGAGAAGGTGAAGGGGAATTGGTTTGATACACTGATGTTTTGGGTGAATGTCCCACGGGTTGGAGAGGATTCCCATATAGGAGTTGTTAAGGAGGTGCTGATGGTAGGTTACATTTGTCAAATGATTCTACACAGCCCACTATTCATTGTCTTCTACTGAATGTTCTGGAACTGAAACCAGTACTTATTTTGTAGGATGGGTCCTATAAGGTTGCCCTTGGATCAACAGGCTTTGGTGAGATTGTAACAGCCCTACCAACTGAGTTGGAAAAGGTCAGACCCAAGAAGTCCGACAAGATCAAGATCATGAACGGTTCATTACGTGGTTACACTGGAAAACTCATTGGAATTGATGGTTCCGATGGCATAGTCAAACTAGACGAGACCTATGAAGTCAAAATATTGGATATGGATATTGTGGCCAAACTAGCATTCCAGTAAAGATCATCAATTCCCTGAAGCATCTGCAGATGCTTCGTCATTCCAGATCATTGCCAAGGTAGCATCTCTCCAAAATGCACCTTGTGCATGCTTAACATGGAGCTGTACATGTAAAGTATTGTCTTTCAGAATAGGTTTTTTTGTTTTCCTTGTCATGTAACTTGGTGAGAAGTACAGGTGCTGGTTACTTCACCAATTTGATCTTACAAGTTATGGCAATTGGTGATTTGATGGACAATGTTGATGTGTAGCACGGCTCAAAGATTTAATAAGATTTTTGAGAAAAAAAAATTTCAGGACATATTGATATGTAGGCAGGAGCATTTAATTTCTTGATCCAAATGGAGTGTGGATAGAAGGAAAATAGAGAAAAGAGAATGGAAAATGGAAGAATAACAAATGAATTGTTATCAATGCGTTTTATTCAGTTGCCTATGTGTTCTCTGTATCTTTTTTTTTATGTAGGAGTAATATGAGCGCAAGCCGCTTAAGAAATCAAGGCACGTACAAGTTCTCATGTGGAGCAGATATGAGGTGGAGTCCGTGTACACATGAGACTTCTTGGTCGTAGAATTTTTTTGGGGACTGAGATACCAATAGACCACTTGGTATCTCACTGAAGAAGATAAGTGCACAAACCACTTCTCTTGTATCTTTTTGGTTTGTGCTTTTTTATTGCATGCACACACCCTTTTTGTGTAAACCCCTGACACTGCATTTATAATAATTTGGTCAGTGTTTTTTTTTTTAACCCCTCTCAAAATTACCCATTATTTATTATACTAAATCATTTAAGCACTTTATGAAGTTGTGTGCCTCATTAAGATATTAGTCTTTAACTTAACTCAAGTTTCATTATATTTTTCATTTAATTCAATTTTTCGTACATTATAAGATTTGTCAGATAAAATGCATTAATAAAAGACTCCAACCCTAGATGACACAAACATGGTGTATCAGTGCAAATTAATTTTGTATCATCAACAAAATTTGACAAAGCTTGCAGGAGGGTTTTATCACAGAAGAGATGGAAAGAACAATTGCATTCTAGTCCAACATACAACAAGAACTGGTCTGGAACAAAACACAATATCATCCTTTTTTATCATTCTCTATATTATTATACCTCTATAACATCTATAGACATAAACTCATCTCAATTTGGAGGTTATGGTGGTATAACCACCAAATGTATGACGAAAAGAAACAATTTGAGCATACAATTTCAATTCAACTACTCTTTTCAGTTGCATGGCCTGTCAAACTTCAGCTTCTTTCCTTTCCATGAATTCATATGCATTGTGTATCAAAAACAGAGGGGAATATGATTTATTTTATACTTCAAAAGGATATGTCAGTTGCTGCTTCATACTCTGAGATCTTAGAGGGGAATCCGAGCTCATCATTAGAACTTCTTCGATCTATTACACTCGCCTGCTGCATTAACCTAACTAATGATTGCACAACTTCAGACATTGAGGGCTTAAATTCCGCCTCTTGCTGCAAAAATTAGTTTTTCGCTTCAGAACAACTGTTGGCAAGTGATGAGTACAATGTGCAATATGTTCGAGTTTCATGGATAACATGAACTTTCAGACAACAATGAGAATGTAATCTTAAACAGTAAGGAGAGGATTGTCACATTTAGATCGAGAACATATGAAGAGAAATGCAAAGCTAAGCAAAAGAAAATGTATTGATAATATTTGGTATGTGAAGGTAGATAACAGTTTATGAATGACTAAAATCCTTAGAATCTTTTGGTTTATCGGAATTGGAACCCAAGTAATTTTTATGTCTCTGCTTTTCTGCTGTTTAATTTCTTCAGAAACTAACTAGGAGTGGACCGATAAGCCACAGGTAATGCATTACACTAACCGAAAAAGATGAAGTAAAACCAATATGAATTACCTGAACACAAAGAGCAATAATGTCAGCAAACCGTGAAAGCGATTTTGCAGGGTAAATACCATTCAGAGCTGGATCTACCATTTTAGACAATGAATCAATGTCATGAAGTTGTGGAGTAGCCCATCTGACTAGAGACTGCTCTGATCTTTCTCTAGAACTGAAAGGACAAACATGAAAAGAACAGAGGTTAATGACCAAGATAGCAAAACTCGGAGAAAGAAAATGATCGTCAGGATGCACCTATCCAATGGCTTCCGACCAGTGAGTAGCTCTAGCATAACTACTCCAAAGCTATAAACATCACTCTTTACGGTGTAGACACCAGACATTGCAAATTCTGGAGCACTGTAGCCGAATGAACCCACCATTTGTGTTGAAACCTACAATGCAGACTAACACATTAAGATAAATGGCATATATTCAACATTGCTATGAAGAAGTAGAGAATGTATGGATTGTGAGCTTGCCTGTCTCTCTCTGTATTAGGTGTTAGTGCTAAGTAGCCCACAATCTGATAACCGAGGATTAAGCTCTTCATCAAGCAGTATATTTGCAGATTTGAAGTTTCTATGAACAACAGAAGGCAAGCACACTTCATGTAGATACCTGAGAGTATAGAAGAGCACAACGATAAAACAAAAACAAAATGTTTACCTTTTTCAACTATATCTAAAATTAGTCAAGATTGGATGAGTTCTTACTCTAGAGCTCTAGCAGTGCCAAGTGCAACCCCTAACACGTGCATTCCAAGTAAGTATCCTGCCACTATCATTAGCAAAGTGCAACATATCATGCAAGGTCCCGCTTCCGACATACTCATAGACCAAGAAGCGCTTGTCCATGTTCAACACAGTAAATTCCTGTAAGTGTTGTGATATTTGGGTGCCTAAGTCGGACATATTTGAAAACAGCCTCAAGAAAATTATCTTCCTCCTGCAAAGATACAGTGCTGCACTGTCGATCTTCTTGACAGCAAATACCTGAAAAAATTAGAAATAGGAATTCAGTGAATGCAAGAATTTATAGGAAATCAGAAGCAACATTACCTTCCCATTGGAAAACTCAGCCTTGTAAACCCTAATTAAGGGAACCTTCACCCACAAGGTTTTCTTGACTAAAGTTGTTTGTGGCAATTTGTAGAGAAGCAACGGTATATGAGGTTGCAGTTATAGGAACTTTTGCCCTTCGCCCAGATGAATTTTTCCCATATACATTTTCAACCATCACTACCTCAGAAGGTGGAGGCTTTGGGTTTGTTCCAAAAGCGCTCTTGAGTTTCTGCTCTTGCAAGTCCTTATTGAACCCTACAAGTGATTAAAATTATGAAAGTTTAAAACTAATATTTACAAAATTAATGGCTTTTGGAATCATACTCCAGTGTATAAATCTTTTTGAGTCTAGCATATCACATTATGGAAATAGGAATCTCCAGAAGGGTTATTGATTGTTCTATAATAATAGAATTTTCTAAGATAAGGTGATATCGACATTGTTGAGGTAAAATTAAACATAATAACTAGGCCTCCAAATCAATTATCAAAAGCAATGTTTTAATAGCTACGATTGCTCAAACATTGTTGATGGTATATTGAAGCTGTCTTATAATCTCACTTACCATGAATAAAAATTTACAGCACATGTTTTCAGAGTTGCACCTCATCATGTATGAATTTGATTCCTCAACTACATGAGGTAAGAATTGTTTCTAGTTTTTCATGTATATGAAAACGAGAAGATTGTTGGTTGTGGTCACTGGTTCACCTGATGAAAACCAACAACAACAACAACTAAGCCTTAATCCCATACTAGATGTGGCCGGCTATATGAATTCTTTGTTTCCATGTAGCTCTGTCAAAGACAAGATCCGAATCAACATCTAATAAACGTAGGTCCTTAGACACTACCTCTCTCCACGTAATCCCCAGTCTACCTCTACCTTTTTTTTTAATCTTTTATTACCAAACTATCACATTTTTGAACTGGGGCACCTAAGGGTCTGGCCTTGTATCGCATTATCATGTCCAAACCTTCTTAAACGCCTCTTCTCTCTATCTTTTTAATATCTCGTCGACCTTGGTGCAATATGTAGTATTGTTCACGGGATGCGTCACTTTTAATCTTATCATCAATCTCAGTATGACCACATCTCGATGAAAGTTGGTTTTCCTCGAAATCGTAACACCAATTTTCCTATAGGCAAAAATGCATTTTTGTTCCTCGTACTTCATAGTATATTGTTCATTTTGGTCCATGTGACAATGAAAATATTCAATCTGACCTTTATCTTTTCGGAGTTGAGCCGCGTCACGATTATTTGCCGGCCGGGATGACTTGGCGATACCTACCCTCGGAATAATGAGTTGAATACGTAAATATTTTAATATGACGTGGTATGCTGACGCGGCACAAAATTGAACTTTTTAATATATTAAATAATTATTGCTGGATACAGTAGGCGGAAGAAAAATCTAAAAATCTAGGAAAAAACTCTTGCCTTTTTATTACGGTGATTTTTGTACCTAAATCACAATAATCAACATGAAAAATTATCTAAAAATATAATGATTTTTATTAAGCTAAATGTGAGAAAAATAATGTCACTTGAGACCACTTTTACAAAATCAATTTCTCTTAAAAAATAAAAATCATATTTAATTAACAATTTTCCGTGTTGATTATTGTGATTTTGGTACAAAATCAGATAACAAAGGTAAGTGGTTTTTCCTTATTTTTCTATTTTTTAGATTTTTTATATTATTTTCTTACCTTTAAGCGTGGCATGCCACATCAACAATAATTATTTAACATGTTAAAAGTTCGAATTTTGTGCCATGTCAAAGCCATGCCACGCCATATTAAAAATATTTATGTATTCAACTTCAGCCTTTCCGTGGTCAGCTACCAAGCCAGCCCATTACGAGGATGCGTGAATTACCAAAAAACTCCCAATACCGAGTGGCCAAGGGTCATAATTGAACATTTTCATTGCACGAGAAGACCAAAATGAAATAATACTACTATATTACAGATCAAAGCCGAATGCAACGATTTCTGCCTTTTCTAACATCTTCTAAATTTCCTATTAACCCTTAACTATGGCAGGCAACTGTAATGCGTAATGTTAAGAGGTGAGGAAGTTTCCTGGTTTGACCATTATCAATGGATCATACCTCCATTTATTCTCACTTGGCTTCCTAGAATTTCTATTAGTCCCTTAGCTATGGTAGGCCCTTGTAATGTATGTTGAGAATGAGGATGTTTCCTGCTTGGCCATTATCAATTTGGATCACAACCTACACACAAACCTAACTTATTTAGTGAAATGAGAATACAAGTCTTGCTTACACTTTTTATTTGTGGTTTTGAATATCAAAGAGGTATGAAAAAAAGTTGCCCATCCATTGAGTTAAAACAAACTTCACACTAAGCCACTATATGTTCTATTACTATTGTGTCACCTTAATAATAGCTAAAAATAACCACCTCAGTCAAGAAAAGAGCAATCTTGGCAGATAATCACCCTCATTGGAGAAGTTCAGGAAGAACACCCTTATGCTGCTAAAGATAATTAAGAACCACATGTGTTGAACATACAAAAGTTAAAAAAATCCAAGAGTTAGAGAAACAGTCTTTGAAATTCAGTAAGTAATTCTGATAACATACATTTTTTCCTCACGGTTTATACTCATAGAAAGAAACAGTACTACCTTTATCTGCTCCAACGGTAAGTGAGAGCTCCCAAAAAGAATCCCCTGCCTTACTGTGGCTATCTCTCCTGCTCTTATGAAGATTCACAGACACAAAGTATAACAGCTAATGTTATGCGCATGTGCCAACACCAAGTATTGAACCCAAGACTATGCCAACAATTGAACCTGCTCCTAACCTTCTCTTGCTTCCTTTGTTCTTGATTTAAGGAGAGAACCTTCATTCTGCTGGAGGATTGTTGGCAGGTGGCTGGCTGTGATTATGAGGGATTTATGTGGTCTCCGAGGAGGAGGAGGCATATATGGAGGAGGTGGTGGAGCGGGACCATTGGAGAAAAGAAGTTGCCATCAACTTACTGAAGCAAAAGCAGAAAACACATTAGGAGTTATATGTATTAGGAATATAGAGCTAAAACACACAATTTTAAATATCACATAGTAGTTACTCACACAAGATTCGAGGTGAATTAGAACTCCTGAGGAATTGCCATCCGCAGCCGTGTGAGAGAATGGTTATTTTGCTATATTTCTGTTGAAGCTATGAAGCGTGAGTGGATAAAATTCATGCATACAGGACAAAACTCCCATGTGAGTTTTGACTGAACTTTACAGATTAGTCAAATACAAGGTTGGACATGAAGATTCACTCTACGGCGATGGGAGTGGTCCAATGTCTTGCAAATAACCTGGAAATAAAAAACAGCACATCTCAGAGCTAGATACATATACATACTCTTCTCATTATAGTATTACACTGACAAGTTGTGTTTTGGTAAAGCATTCAAAGTTATGAATCACTCTTACAGACTAGAAAGGCTCTTTGATACAGCGAGCCCATGGAGACATTTTGGGGAGATCACTCAGTTAAGTTGTTGAAAGACAATAGATCTCTGTTAAGGTGACGAGTACGGAGTTGAATAAGATTATCAGAGGAGTAATAGCCGAGAGACATTAATCAGCATGGACCTTCCAAGTTCTATCTGACTAAGAAACTAGATAAATAAAGAGGGCAACCCGATTGCAACAAACCTTTCCGCTATATGCTGCCGGGGGGTCCGAGGGAGGGTCTCGACCACTTAGGTCTTTTGCATGCATGGCTAAAATTCTTTACCCGGTGCATTTTTGCAAGAGGGCTTGTTTTCATGACACTGAACCCGTGACTCTCCAGATTACATGGCACACAACTTTTACCGTTGCCTCCAAGTGCTCCCCTTCTAAGAAACTAGGATAAAATGAAAAACAAAAAGGAAATATTGGTAAAACTAAAGATTAAACTCCTAAAACATGACTTAGTATGACAGTGCGCAGGAAAGTGGATATGCAGTCCCTATCAACAAATAGGCACATTCTTTCCCTCAAGAGAGCATCTCTCCAATCGCAAATTCAAAATTTGAGTTCCAGGAAGGAATTTTAAAGACGTAATAACAATAAATAACATGAAAAATGAGGTAATCTTTACAATTCTGAAAAGGTTCTGGAAGATTTGTGAAGAGGTCTCCAATCGATTTATGACACAACGAAGTTGTGGCTGGCATTGCTATAATAACTCAAGAATCTACATTTAAAGCGAAAGCAATTAAAAGCATGGTACACACTCATAGTTAATTTTCCAGCGAGCGATAGGTCAACTTACAAGTAAACAAGGAAAGTCATAGTAGATAATACTGAATAAGGCAGGTTTCCAGTAAAATTGTTTAAGCCTGTAAATGTTCCTGCAGATCAAAGGTGGCTCATTGGATCAAATAAAGTTTTCATAAGAGTATAAGAATCTTCTTTCCATTTAAAAAAGGAAACTGTTAGCATTAGAGGAAATATGAAACCTTACTAAATGGGTAAGATTTATGTAGTTGATATGGAATGCTAATATGTATATCATTGGCTGTTAAGTCTCAAACTTTGTGCAATAACAAATAATACAACATTCGCATATTAAGCATAATCATAAAAAAGCTGCATGTTCTACACTGGGTCAATAAGCACATTAAGAGAACTTCCTTACAGTGTCTTCAAGTGTATAGTAGCAAGGGTCAGAAAGAAGAAAAAGTCGTAAAAGAGTACCATTATTTAAACCCAATCCAGAGATCTGTTCGTTTCGATAAACTACAAAATGTGTGCACTTGCAAAGAAGATCCAACAATTCTAATAATTAAGAAGAGCAAAGAAGCACTGCCCCTACATGGAGGTGACAGCTGAATCTGCACAAGAAACCCCCTTCCATAATCTCCTGTGCAAGGGATCAACACCATCTGATCTTCACCCGGAAAGTTGAGGTGAGCCCATTTAAGGAACTATGTTAACACCCCAAGTGCCTGAACTGCAAGAGACCCAGGCTATGTCCCAACCCAGTACCAAAATACAAAAATAACAGAAAAGAAGTTGCATGCCACCACCATACTCATGCAACGGCATAATTAAATGCATATACATGTATCCACACAAATAAGCATAAGAAAACCATAAGAAATGATATCACTCAAAAGTGCTAGCACATTACTAATGCTCAAAAGAGACAAACAATAAGCACCACAAAACACATTTGTAATTATATTCTCCACCTCAGAAGATCAAATCTATCCAACTGTGA